>CABHPQ010173395.1:0-31613 GCA_902168405.1 Peromyscus aztecus
TGTGGAAAAGCCAAGGGTAAGGCTGGGTGTGAAGAAATGAGTTCAGTGTCTCAAAGCTATCATGATTATTTGTATTGTTCATTCAAAATATTTGATTCAGTGAAAACTATTCTTCAGGTTGTGTTTAAGCACACATTATCCCCCCCTACTTGGGGATTTTACCACACTAAATGTGTTGGTTTGTGGTGATATATTGTGTATCCTAATAAACTTATCCGAGGATCAGAGGATAGAGCTAGCCACTAGATTAGACATAGAGGCCAGACAGTGGTGGCACACACCCTTAATCCTATCACTTGGGAAGCAGAGATCTATCTGGATCTCTGTGAGTTCAAGGCCACACTGGAAACAGAGCCAGGCAATGGTGGCACATGCCTTTAATCCCAATACTTGAAATCTCATGCCTTTGCTTGGGAAGCACACACACCTTTAATCACAGGAAGAAAGATGGCAGGACAAAAAAAGGTATATAAGACGTGAGAAAACAGGAACTCATGCTCTTGAAGCTGAGGATTTCATAGAGGTAAGAATGTGCTGGCTTGTTCTGTTTCTCTGATCTTTCAGCTTTCACCCTAATATCTGGCTCCATTTTTTTTATTAGTAAGACTGTTTAGCAATTCATGTTACATTGGTTTGGTTTTTGTCATTTTGGTACAACCTAGGGTCATGTCAGAAGAGGAAATTTCAATTTGAAAAATGTGTCCATCATATTGCCTGTAGGAAAATCTGAGAAAGTGTCTCCAATCAGATTGCCTGTGGGCAAGTCTGTGGGGGCATTTTCTTGATTAATGTTTGGGAAAGCTTAGCTCACTGTGGGGGTGATACCTTTGGGCAGGTGGTCCTGGGTTGTATAGGAAAATAGCCAAAGAAAGCCATGGAGAGCAAGCAGATAGACAGTATACCTCCACAGTCTGTACCTCAGTTTCTGTCTCCAGGTTCGTATGTTGGGTTCCTGTTCTGACTTCTGTTCATGATGCACTGTAAACTTTGTGATGAAGTCAACCCTTTCTTTCCCAAGTTGCTTTGGTCATGGTGTTTATTCCCACTGTAGACAGCAAGCTAGGACATTGTGGTGTTCATCACAGTCATAGACAGCAAGCTAGGGCATTAAGCATTGTTTTCCTCAACAGGTTGTTCCGGTACTGTGTAGAAAAATCAGCTTGAGGGATGTCTGAAATGAGAACACTGACTTCTTTGGCAGTGTGGTTAGATGCTTGCGTGTCTCAACATACACTTCAGAATTATTCAGGCAGTACATTCCCCAAAACGTCAACCTTCTGCTGAGAGAGAAATGACCTACTTTGTGAGGATCACTTGTATTTGAAATTTAAACTTGTGCCTTTTCTTCAACTGGGAACAGGAGAAGGTGAATCCACATGAAGTCCAGAGCTTAGGCGTGCTCACAAGGAACCCAGGACCAGCTAAAGTACACCCAGCTCTCTCAGCATACCAGGGTCTAAGGGCTTCATGGCACCATCTCATTGACGTTCTTGCAGTCACTCAGGAGGTATGAACTGTTGTTACAGTTTAGGACACAGGAACAGAGAGGTTACAAATCCTATCCTAAGTCGCAAAGCCAGTATAATCGAGAGTGTGAATTTGTTCTTTTATTCTGACTTAAAATCTATTCTTCAAACCATTATTAGTCTACTGCTTTGGTTAGTGTGGGTCCTACTCCTTTTAAGAATAATCCAGGTGGGGCTCTAGAGATGGCTCAGCAGTTAAGAGTATGTGTTGCATTTGCAGAGAACCTGAGTTTGGTTCCCAGCACCCACCTAGTGGCTCACAACCACTCCTGACTCTTGTTTCAGGGTATCTGATGCCCTCTTCTGACCTCACCAGGCACTGCAATCATGTGGTACACAGACATACATGCATGGAAAACCCTCATCCGTGGCTGATATGTAGAACTGAATGGTATTGTAAAATAAAATAAATAAATAAATAAATAAATAAATAAATAAATAAATAAATAATAAGCCAGATGGGTGAGCTTTAATGTTATCCCAGTAGTTGAGAAGTGGAGACAGGAGAATGTCCAGATTGAGGACAGCCTGGGCTACATAGGGAGACCCTGTCACAAAACACAACAACAATAAGAAGGAAGGAAGAGAGAGGGAAGGAAGGAGAGAAATTGATTTTGGAGTCTCTTGCTCAATATGACTCTCCAGAATCTGGGACAGCAGTTCCCGGCATATAAGGAGACTCACTAAACTTCGGCTAAATGAATGAATGAATCCATTGGTACCAATGCCAACCTTATTTACTCCAAGTTTGCTGAATAAAAAGCACTCTTTTGTCTCTGTTCTGCTGATCTCAACTGTCTGTTAGCTTTGAAAGGATTTCCTCTCACTTGCTGTCTTTGACCTCAGAATAGATGAGTTACTCTTGATACAGGAGCTGAAAGAACCATAAGTCCCATGACATGGCAATTATCACACTTTATTGTACTTGTCTGCTCAGTTGTCTGTCTTCTTGGATATTCTTCTATGTTCTCTAAGCTCTGTTTTACTTGCCACTGTAACTGCAGATATAGCACTGAATTGGACATAAAGAGATCTATTTGTGTGTAGTAGTTGAAAGAATAATCAAGAGTATGTTTTCCAACTTACCTTTCTATTTGTTATTTACAAAGAACATTCCTATTCTGCCTGTAGTAGGTCGCTCTTGCTGGCTAACAAATTATAAACAAACAAACAAACAAAGACATCTACTGAAAACAATAGCAGATGTGTGTAGCTTTTACAGTTTCTGGGTGATCTGGTTCAGGGGTAGGAGTCAGATGTTATCAGGGGCTGCAGTCATTTGAAAGCTTGACTAAGGCTGGAGGAGACTCTTCCAAGATGGTATATTTATGTGACTGCTGTTGGTAAGTCTAAGTCACTTTTTGCATGAGCCTCTCCACAGGACCTCTTGAGTGTCTTGACAATATTGTTGTGGAATAGTAGTTTAAGATGTGTTACATGTGTTACATTTATTTATGCTATGAATTATTTGTTTAATGATGCAAAGATGTGTTGCATTCTTTTATGTTGCATTTGTTTAACTCTGCAAAGTTGTGTTACTTTGCCTGCCTAAAACATTGCTCTAATAAAGAGCTGAATGGCCAATAGTGAGGCAGGAGAAAGGATAGGCAGGGCTGGCAGGCAGAGAGAATAAATAGGAGGAGAAATCAGGGAGGAGAGGAGCAAGGAGTGAGAAAAGGAGGAGAGGAGGATGCCAGGGTCCAGTCACCCAGTCACACAGCCAGCCACAGAGTAAGAAGGAAAGAAAGTTATACAGAATAAAAAAAGGTAAAAATCCCAGAGGCAAAATGTAGTTAAAGGGAAATGGGATAATTTAAGTTAGAAAACCTGGCTAGAAACAAACCAAGCTAAGGTTGGGCATTCATAAGAATAAGTCTCTCTGTATTTATTTGGGAGCTGGGTGGCAGGCCCCCAAAAGAGTAAAAAAGCAAAACAAAAACCAAAACCGACTACAATGTGGTACCCAATGTGGGGCCTGAATTTCCATGTAGGACCTGAGAATGCTGAGAAAAAACAAAACAATCCAGAAACAGTTCCTTGAAGAAGCTCTGCTGTATAGCAGAGCACTTAAACAGCCCTTTTCACACTGAGTAGAAACAAAAAACCAAGTGAAAAACAAACACCTGCCACAGTACAGGGCACTGGCATTCCAGAGCAGGGGGTTGAATGCAGTTCTCGGTCACCTACCACTGAATGGCCTGTGAGCTTTAGGCTTGGCTCTCAAAGACCTGAGAAGTTGGTGGAGCCAGCTGCCAAAGCCATGGGGGAGGTCCTAGGCATGCTGCTTAGCAACTTAAATGTGGTCAGAAAAGACCAGAGATGTACAGTAAAAGAGTTCCAGATGGAAAAAAAACTCTCTAAACAGATTCCAGTGTGTTTAAAAATGGGTGTAGGCTTAAGAAAGAAAAGAAGAAGGATATAGACAGTCATAGAAAGAAAAAAATAGTTTAAAAATGATGAAGTAAGGTCTTTAAAGAGAGAGTAAAATATAAAAGAAAAAAGCCATGTAACAATTGAAAATGCACAGTGAGTCTGGATCCTATATAGTATTGTGTTGATTTTGAATTTTTTTTGATCGCTGAAAAGCAAATAACAGCTGCTAAGAGACATGGGATTGAAAGAGGAACTGATGAAATAATCCAGCCTATATACTTTAGGAATGCCTTAACTTTAATATGGAAGTTAAAAATGCATTTGTCAATGGAAGTCAAAAATGCTTTGGGGAAGAGGTTTTTCTTTTGTTTCCTTAGGAAACATGAGGGTGTGGATTCCTAAAGTATTAATATGGATCAGGTTTGACTGGGGAGACCTCCTGAATCTTTATAGGTGATAAGTATCAACAAAGGTTACAGCTGGTCTTCCTAGGACTTGGCTATTATCTCAGCTTTCTCTGGAACCCCCTAAAGATGCCTTTGCCCACAGACAACAGGAAGCAGTCTAGAGAAGATGATGCCCACATTCCCAAGAGGTGGTGTGGGTGGTTGTTGGTTATTTGGTGCGTTATGGATATTTGTTATCATTTAGGGGAATATAGGAATATAGGGTAAAAATACAACTATTAATCTCAGATACTTTGCATTGGTGTGGATTTTGGTATATTGATACAAATTTAAAGTTACTTTTGCTATTCTGTATATATGTTTCTGCTCTTGTTTGGGGATATTGTGCTTATGCAGCTCATTTAAAAATGCAATGTATAATTAAAAAAGGAGGTTAGTAGTTAATCTATAATAATCAAACTTGTTGTCATATTAGGCTTGTTTTCAAGGTTAAACAGGTATATTTTAGACAGATAGATGATTTTCAAACACTTCAAAGACCTACAGAATATGACATTTAAGATGTTTAATAACCTAGGGTTTTTCATACAATGAGAAACATCTGTTCCTGGCAGCATCAATTTACTTCATAAAAGGAAGATGGGCACTGAAGAAAGTCCATATGGAGCTTACTTTCAATATGGCAAGGCTAGCCATTTGGGCAAGAAACTGCTCTTGCCTTGACTGCTGACAGTATGCTGTACAGACCAGACAAGTGGGACACAGGAAAAAGACTGTTGAACTTTGCCAATACAAGGCAGGTCAGTCCTTCAAGATTCCTGTTTCATAGAAAAGTCTTCCAGATGTTCTAGGCCTGTAGGCCAAAGATGGATACCACAACACTGCAGAAGAACTTTGGTGACTGCCCATGCAGCCAGATGTCTCTGTTGTTAGATAATATTACATCCTTCTGGGGTCTTTAATGGAATTAAAGACTAAGTAGTTAGAGTTACAGTTTTCCTTAGTTATGATAGAAAGTAAATTAGGAATAAAAATTTGGAATCACTAAGATGAGATAGACAATGGAGCATTTTCCCTGAATTTGCTAAATAAAAATAGATTAAATATTGTAAATGTAATTCTTACTTGATAATAGTTTTTTGTTATGTACAATTTCACTATGTTAAAGTTAAAACCTTTCATTTTTGCTTAGACCAAAAAGGGGGAAATATTGTGGAATATTAGTTTAAGATATGTTACATTTGTTTATGCTGTGGAATATTTGTTTAATGATGCAAAGATGTGCTGCATTCCTTTATATTGCATTTGTTTAACTTTGTAAAGCTGTGTTACTTTGCCTGCCCCAAACACCTGATGGTCTAATAAAGAACTGAATGGCCAATTGCAAGGCAGGAGAAAGGATAAGCCAGGCTGGCAGGCAAAGAGAATAAATAGGAGGAGAAATCTAGGGAAGAGAGGAGCAAGGGGTGAGAAAAGGAGAAGGTGACACTAGGGGCCAGCCACCCAGCCACCCAGCCACCCAGCCACACAGCCACACAGCCACACAGCCACACAGCCACACAGCCACACAGCCACACAGCCACACAGCCACACAGCCACACAGCCACACAGCCACACAGCCACACAGCCACCCAGCCACACAGCCACACAGCCACACAGCCACACAGTCACCCAGTCATCCAGTCACCCAGCCACACAGCCACACAGCCACACAGCCACACAGCCACACAGCCACACAACCACACAGCAAGCACAGAGTAGGAAGCAAAGAAAGATATATCCACCCAGTCATCCAGTCACCTAGCCACACAGTCACACAGTCACCCAGTCACCCAGCCACCCAGCCACCCAGCCACCCAGCCACCCAGCCACCCAGCCACACAGCCACACAGTCACCCAGTCATCCAGTCACCCAGCCACACAGCCACACAGCCACACAGCCACACAGCCACACAGCAAGCACAGAGTAGGAAGCAAAGAAAGATATATAGAATAAAGAAAGGTAAAAAGCCCAGAGGCAAAATGTAGTTAAAGAGAAACGGGATAATTTAAGTTAGAAAAGCTGGCTAGAAACAAGCCAAGCTAAGACTGGGCATTCAAAAGTAAGAATAAGTATCCTTGTATTTATTTGGGAGCTGGGTGGCAGGCCCCCAAAAGAGTAAAAAGCAAAAACAAAAACAAACAAAACAAAATACCCCACTGCTGTGGGATGTTCTGTATAGCAAATGTGTTGCTAATAAAACACTGATTGGCCAGTGGCTAGGCAGGAAGTATAGGCGGGACTAACAGAGAGAATTAAAAGAACAGGAAGGCCAAGGGAGTCTCTGCCAGCCACCGCCAGGACAAGAAGCATGTAAAGATGCTGGTAAGCCACAAGCCATGTGGCAAGGTATAGATTTATAGAAATGGATTGATATAAGATATAAGGACAGTTAGCAAGAAGCCTGCCATGGCCATACAGTTTGTAAGCAGTATAAGTCTCTGTGTTTACTTGGTTGGGTCTGAGCGGCTGTGGGACTGGCAGGTGAGAGAGATTTGTCCTGACTGGGCCAGGCAGGAAAACTCTAGCCACACCCCACTACATAATATGGTGGCTTCAACCAGAGTGAGTGGTGTAGCAGAACACGGTGGAGGCACATTGCCCACTGTGGTAAGTCTTGGAAGTTACTTTGTTCTATTGATCACACAGATAGGTCTTGATTCAGTGTGACTCACATTCTTCCAGGAAACAGGGATTATATACTAAGGACTTATCACCACACATACTGCTTCCGTGCCTTCTTCCTGTCAAATGTGTAAGATATGCCCATTTTACAGATGAAAAAATTGAGATTAATGATCACTTGTCTGAGATCCTAATTCCTGGAATCACATCTTTCTTCCAATTATCATAGTTGTATGATTGACTAAATAGTTTTGAGGAAACTCAAGACATAAAGATTTAAATACCAAGTTGGAAGTACTTTTTATACTACCAAAGGATGATGATTTAAATGAACCATTCAAAGCTATTTAATTTATCAAGGATTTTTAATATCAGTTGTAGAGACATTTACTAGCTAATAGAAACATACACTAGAAAAAAAAACATTATGTTGGGAAATAATCATACTATACTTCAGGCGTCTTTAATACCACACTCCTGTCCTAGGCCAGAGCTAACTTATACTGAAAGTTTTTTTTAAATAAACAAATGATCACATCAAAACATCTGTGGCTTTAGTTTCTCATGAAGCTTTTTACACATGAAAAAATTGACATATTTTTGGGATACATTTTATTATTTTGCAACAAAGAGTCTGATCCCCACTGAGCTTTGCATTGCTAGACTGCCTAAAACTCATTTGGGTATTAGTGCTGGCCCAATGTAACACGTTCTGAAATGTTCATCCCTGCTGAGTTATGAAGCTTAAAAAACTGACAGATATTTAATGAAAACAAAGAAAATGTACAAAGAAAAATTTCATCTAAACAATGAATAAAAGATCTGATTTTCAGAGCATGTAGGTAAATAGAATAATGTTTATTTTTTCTCAGTAAATCAACCAAGCCAATAATCTAAGTCTGAAAAAAAAATCTGGGGAAAAGTATCAAGGGATTAAAAAAATTAAATTGTATTCCAATTATGTTGGAGGTTTGAGAGAATTCTATTAGATATCTTTAGGCAACCAGAAGATACAATGTTTTCTGATTTTGGACACTTATTATTTCTCTGAGATGGTTCCATATCATTTCTTGTGTGCAAAGTGAGTGAATTAATGGACTCTTGTTGATATGGTGGGATAAATCGCAGATGGGTGATGACCGAGCAATGATTGCTGGATGACTGCTGTAAGGACAGGTAGCTAGGACTGTAGTTCCGATCACACAGACAACCTGGTCAGGATACTCTAAGACTTTATAGTTTTCTGTGCTGTGATAGTTTGGGGAGGGTGGGAATGTGCGATGAATTCTATTCAGTCTGGGTGGTATAGGTGTGTATTTACATGTGTGCATTCTCTGTGAGTTGGTGCTGTTGTTTTCTTTTGGTGTAAGTAATTCTTGTGTATGGTCTGAAAGCAGAAGAATCCACAGAAGGGATGCTAGCTTGTGTAGCCTATGAGCAACAGTATACACCTTTGCCCGCCTCATTTATCTCCCAGTCATTAATTGAAGTTTTGAATATGAAACGCAAGAGTTTGGCAAAATTAAGAGGGTTCAAAATTAAGACCATTACGAAGGACAATATCTGAAAGACAGGAACTTCCCCTTAATAAATGGAAACTTATTTGCTGTTGGCTGAAGAAGAGTGTTTTAGTTAGGGTTACTATTGCTGTGATGAAACACCATGACCAAAAACAACATGGGGAGAAAAGCGTTTGTTTTGCTTATGATTCCACGTCTTTGTTCATCATGGAAGAAAGCCAGGACAGGGACTCAAACAGGACAGGATCCTGGAGGCAGGAACTGATGCAGAGGCCATGGAGGAGTGCTGCTTACTGACTTGCTCCTCATGGCTTGCTCAGCCTGCTTTCTTATAGAACTCAGAACCATCAGCCTAGGGATGGCCCCGCCCACAATGGACTGGGCTCTCCCTCAACAATCACTAATTAAGAACAGCTGGGTCTTATGGAGGTAATTTCTCAATTGAGGTTCTTTCTTCTCAGATGCCTCTAGCTTGTAGCAACTTGAAATAAGAACTAGCTAAAACCAGCTGGTGCAGAAAGTAAATTAGATGGCCTGAGAAGAGACATGAGATGCAAGGGAAATGCTTGCTCCTTTGTTGTGGGTTGTCCTATGATGTTTTTAATATGAAGGATATAGTTTTTTTTAAAAAAGTTAGGTTCTTTAACAACATTTAATCCATTGGCTGTTTTTTTCAACAGAAGAGAATGGAGTTTACTTATTCCAGCCCTTTCCCCACTTGACTGCTGTAAAATCCTTGGTGAACTGACTCATGTGTCACAGCCATCAGTGACAGTTTTACTTATTTCTGTAACTTTAGTTTCAGTGTTGGAGACACGTGGCAAAGGCAAATTTGAGGGATTTATTCTGACTCTGTTTCAGGGGATTCAGTATGTCGTAGTAGGGAAAACAGAGCAGAGTGGATTGGTTGGTGGCAGGAACATGAGGCCAGAAGCATGGTGATATTGTGGTGGAGCAGGAAGTAGTGTGTGCAGGCCAGAGACATGGGACTGGTTTCTAGGAGGCAGGCCCCACCTCCTAACCGCTTCGTGGCCTTCAGGATCGCATCACAAACTAGGAAGCATAGGCTTAAAATATGAGGAAGTGGGGGTGCATTTCAGATTCAAGCCCTAACGGCTTATGTGATGAGGGCACAGAGTGAATAGATTCCAAAATTTTTTCCGTGCAAATGTATAGTGTTCCTTCATAACCCTCTCTGAGCTCTCAGAGGTTGTATGAGCGTTTGTTGTCTAGCTCTGTCTAGCTGAGCATACACTCCGTGAGCTAGTTCTGTTTCATTCTCTACTGCATAAACTACCTTACCCCTTCTGTTTATCCAAAGTGGAGCAAGTGTTCCCTCTTTTGTAAGGAGATGCTGAATGAGACTAAGATGAGGCTTAGAATCTTGGGACTCCAGTTAGCTGCTGCCTTTAAGTTGGAGTTAGTTTTCCAGTAGCCCATAGTGGACAGTTTTCAAGGATGCAGCCATGCTCCTCATTTCCCACTGTTCATACGCTGTGTGGCCCTCTCCCCTTGAGTGTGCTGGTGCTCTTGGATTCGTGTCTACCGATGGAATGTAGCAAAGGTGATGGGAAGTGTGTGACCTCATGCCTCTAACTCCCCAACAAGCCTGCAATCCCTGCCTTGCAGCATTTTCTCCTGATGACCTTTAGGGTCATTGGGAACTGCCCTTGCACAGGGCAAGGAGGTAAGGACCTGAGAGTGCATGAGTCTTCACACTGAGGATGTGGTGAGTTTGTAAATGAATTCCCCAGATGAGCTTCACATGAGACCCTGTCCAGACAATATCCTCACGTGACCCTAATAGAGAACCCAGCTAAGCCCCATCCAGATTCTCCATCCTTATGGATAGTGAAATGAGGAGTAAAGACTATTAAAACCTGATGCTATACTTTGTTACCTAGTAATAACCGGCAATACTTAGTTAAATTACATTTAAATGAATCTATTTACCATGGCCGTCTAGTTGTATTTCCTTCTTTTGGTTATGCACAAAATAGCATAGTAAGTCAGGCTTGTATTACTGTAACTCCAGGATCATAATTTAGGAGAAGGCAAAGCTATCTGAAAATGAGAAGGTTTCAGACTGTGTTCTGTAGTCTGCGAAGAGCTATAGCACAGTCCCTTGTAATGTAGCCGGGCTTCTTCATAGCTTCCTCATGGAAGTCAGGGTTCTTCTCTCTTTACTTCTGACCCCCCCCCCAGTTGACAACAAATGCAAAAGAGATGCTGAGCATGGCGTCGGAGTGAGAGCATGTCTGTTGATATCCACACACGGTTCAGAACCATTTTCCTGACATATTGGTACTTAAGTTTTGTCTCACCAATCCAACAGTAGGTGAGTAACAAAATGCTACTCTCCAAGCTTGCTTTTCACGTGAGATGTTTTATTTGTATGACTGCGTGTGTTAGTAAGGGTTGACAAGGCCTCCTAAAAAATATAAAGGCAGTCACTAATTTTTAGGAGTCTAAATGATTACACTAAATTTTATTACTAATTTTTGTGGGTTTGACAGCTCCTTTGTGCCATAAAATTGAGTCTTTGTATTATTCCTCAGCCAGATTGAAATAAAGCAGCTTGTGTGGGATTTTGCACTGTCCTTGTTCTGTCTCCCTGTTTTCATGAGTAATTGATTATATCAGTATCTTTTACTTTATGAAATCAGGGCCACTTAGTAAAATTGGCTTTATATCAAATCTCATTTTTCTCCAACTGACTGTACAAAATGTTACTTGGCTATCCATAAGTCACCACATAATAAGTTGAAAATGTTATATGAAAATGATGTTTATTTGGTAGCCAGCTATGTGGGCTTCTTGAGATACAGAATAGCATTTTTTTCTTTTTGCAATTCTTTTGAACCATTATGACACTTGGCCACAGTTTTCTTTTATTGTTTCCTTTATCTTTTCTACTGCACATTGAAAGCACGCATTTCTCTTTGGAGAGCATCCTTTTTCCTATATCCAAAGCACTTGCCCTTCTTAGGCTTCCTCCCTCCCAGGCAGTGCTGGCCTGCAATTCCTGATCCCACCTTTAGGCACTGCTCCTTAACACACATGTTGAGTGCAGGGCTTTGCCCACCCCCCACTTTCAGGGTGCAGAAATAACCTGTTTTTGGGGGTTTTTTTTGCATGTTTTTTTTTTTTAAATAATTACTCATTTGAGGAAATGTTTCCTTTTCTAAACGAGTCAGAAGCCATGGTCTTTGCCTGAGACTCTTTGCTTGAGTTTAAGTGAAGAAATTAATGACTAATTCTAGTAATGCCAAAGGCTTTACTTTCACAGTATACTTTTAACTTTTCAACAAGAATGTATTTGAAATTTATTCAAAATAAATAACTTGGGAATCACTTTTTTTTGTTTTTTTTTTGTTTTGTTTTGTTTTCAAGACAGGGTTTCTCTGTGTAGTTTTGATGCCTATCCTGGATCTTACTCTGTAGAACAGGCTGGCCTCGAACTCACAGAGATTCACCTGGCTCTGCCTCCTAAGTGCTGGGGTTAAAGGTGTGCGCCACCACTGCCCAGCTGGGAATCATTTTTGAGCTGTATTTTTAATTCAAAATTTCAGACCTTTTTTTCGGGTTGACAGAAGTGGAAAGAATTCAGGAGAACTTTTGTTGAAAGAGCATGTGTGACAGCAGATTTTGGTGTCAGCTTGACATACTTGGGAAAATGGACCCTTAGCTGAAGAATTTTCTTCATCATATTGGCCTACGGGTGTATCTGTGGGGCATTTCCTTGCTTGCTAACTAATGGATGAGGGCCCTGCTCACTGTGGGCAGTGTCATCCCTGGGCATGTGGGCCTGGTCTGTATAAGAAAGCTTGTTGGCTGTGAGCCTGAGAGCAAAGCAGGAAGCAATGTCCTCCATGAACTCTGTCTCGGTTTCTGCCTTGGCTTCCCTCCATGATGGACCTGTGACTCAAACACAACACAGCACAGCATAGCACAGCACAACACAACACAGCACAACACAACACAGCACAACACAACACAGCACAACACAGCACAACACAGCACAGCACAGCACAGCACAACACAACACAACACAACACAGCACAACACAACAACAAACTGCTTTTTCTCCCCAAGTTGGTTTTGGTCGGTACTTTATCACCCCAACAGAAAACCAAGTAGAAGAGGGTGGCATTCCTAATCCTGGTTCTTCCATATTGTATCTGAAGTCGTTATCCCCTTTGGATCTGAATGCTGCGGTGTTCTCTTGTTCTATGAAAACTTGAGGGACATTACAGTGCTCAAATACTGCTCAGTGGCAATAAGCAGCCAACAGACCCTGGCAGAGCTGTGGGCTTATGGGTTCATCCCGTGCATTCTGTTAAGGCTGGTTGTAGTCAGAAGTTTTCCTGTGTCCTGCTGCTTGGACAAGTAAACACACAGAGGCTTATATTACTTACAATCTGTATGGCCTAATGACTCAGGCTTCTTGCCAGCTAGCTCTTATAACTTAACCCATTTCTATTAATCTACAAGTCGCCACGTGGCCGTGGCTTACCGGCTTACTTTCACATCTTGCTTCTCCAGGCAGCACTGTCGTCTGTTCTCTGCCTGAGCCTCTCCATTTCCTGTTTCTGTCCTGGATTTCCCACCTGCCTATAAGCTGCCTTGCCATAGGCCAAAGCAATCCATTTATCAGCCAATGGGAACAACACATATTTACAGCATACAGAAAGACATCCCCCAGCAGCTGGTACTTCAACTCTATCATTCCCAAGAAGCTCCCTGCACAGAGGAAGACAAGAGGTAATCTGGCCTATGGGCGAGAGGTATAAAAAAAAAAAAAATCAAAGCCAGAGCGCTCACCATAGTTCAGCCTAGGCGTTCTTATATTCATGTTTAAAGTTTCCCTTTATTCTTTTTTTCCTTGTAAAAACAACTTGCTGATTTCAGATAAATTGTTTCCTGTGAATGAAACTCTTCACTTTCAGGTTGATATGTTGTGACTTATGAAAATTTGAAATACCTGTTATAGACCTGCTTTCACTTTGCAAGGGCCACGTGTGTCAGCTGATGACTGAAGTTGTAAATCAATGTCTCAGGTCTGGAATCTCCTATAGTGAGGCAAATCACCACAAACAACAGCTTTAAGAGTAAAATAAAATGAAACAAGCAGTAATAATAATAAAAAAAACCTTGACAGGCAAATTTAGTGTTCGACATTGTGCATGTTTTTCAGCCTTTCAAACTTTCTGAACACTATAATTTGTTTGTGCTGCTGTATCACTGCCATCAAAGATCCAGGACTTTATTAGCTTTCCTCACCCAAGAATGCCATTTTCTGTTCTACGAGGAAAGGATGCATAAAAGCCAAGATATTTGAATCTGTGACCGCATTCCTCCCAGCCAAAGTTGTCTACTTTTTGAGAAAAAGGGAAAGAAGGAATATAAATATATAAATATATAAATAAGGAATGCTGAAAGGGTGGAAGGAGAGAGGGAGGGAGGGAGGCAGAATGGGAGAAAGAGAAAGAAACCCAAGGATAAATCTTTCTCTTGAAAGAGTTAAGTGCTAAGAAAGATGGTCGCGTGTGATGAGGCTGAGCCAGCAGCCAGACCTTGCTAGCCACTTGCCTTTCTGAGTTCAAGACTCCTGGAATAAACCATTCACCTGAGAGCATAGTGTTAGCAAACCGTGGTTCACTACCTGCACTGATGGTGGAGACTTTGTCCTTGATGAGAAACAGGCCAAATGATCGTCTTCATTTTATTTCGAGCCTCTCTACAGATCTGAGGGGAATTAAAGTAGGGTTGGATGAGAAGCGACACAGAAGTGGCCTTCACAGTTGTTAGTGGCACAGCTGCTCATTTAGCCATGAGTTAAGTCTTTGCCTGCTCTCCACTCTAGAATTTGAGGTCCATTCCTAGGGCAGCTCACCAGGGGACAGGGGAAAGGAGCATGGTTAAAGGGGGACTTCCAACAGCTGCTGGGAAAATACCAACTTCCTTTTTGTATTAACCACTAACTTGTCTCCAAATTCCAAGACAGACGATCAGCATCGCAGAAAGGACACACAATGGCTAACATGGTGGCTATGCCCTCTACCATAGCAGAAGAAGCGTCCTTTCTTCCCAGGTCTTGCTCTGTGTTCCAGGGACTCAGGTGTCTCCTTTCTTTCTTATGTGTTCTATCACATTGTCACCTCGAGATTAACCCTTCTGTCACCTCCCACCTTGTTCTTCCTTCTCTGGATTGTCAGAGAGTGGAAGGGAAGGTGAGGGTGGACAAGAGTAGCTGGGGCCCCTGGGTTTCTAAGTCACTGTGTTTACAAGTGCCTGGAGCTCAGGCTGTACTGACAGGGTGGGAGTCACCTCCCTTGCTGAGAAAGACTCTGAACCCACTGCATGGGGCCATCAGCTGGAGGCTGCCTTGTGCTGGCCAAGGCTCCAATACTGACTTCTCGGCCATCATCCCTGGCCCTGAGACAGAGGGGGCAATGAAGCAGTGGTGCTGAAGGAAGGCTGTGATGGAGGCAGGCATTTTGCTTTGAAGATCTCTAGAGCACTGGGCTGCCTGGCCTCTCTAGGGCCTTCTCTGCTTCTGGGATCCTTGCGTTGCTATATTCCAACAGGGCACACCACCTGCTGGAAATTTATCCACATGTAGGAAAGACCCTCCTATGCTAGAGAAAAACGTCAAATCTCACAAAACAAGAGCAAACACATCCTTTGACCTGTGTCTCCCCACTTACCACACACAAAAGGCAGCTGGGATGGGGGAGGAGGAGGGGTCAGTTAGAAGCACAGGGCTGTAGGTTATAGAGACTGGGTGTGGTTGAGGTGAGCGAGGTCGGGAGACCCCAAATCCCTGAAACTGGGGGTTCAGTGTCTGTTGTTGACTCTTCACAAACACTTCCTCTCCCACTGGGACCCCAGGGCACCCCACTTTTCATGTCTTCCTCACAGGAGTTCTGGTTTTCAGGCTCCCGGTGGGTCTTCTGTTGAGTATTCTCTGGACCTGGCTCTTCACGGCCGTGAGAACCATCCTGCGAAGGAATGGGGATGGGCGTGCAGCAAGTTCGTTTCCTTGGACTGGACCAGGCTGCCGTCCTTCTCCAGCCGTCCAGTTGTCAGTCTGACACCAAAGGGCAGGGGCAGGATACAGGGAGCTGTGAGAGGGCACCGCGTGTTGTCTCTGCTCAGATGGAGATGACGGGGATGATCCCCAGTCATAGGGAGGGTCTGTCTCAGTGGCCGCTCTCCGACTTCAGCCTGGCTTCAGGTCACTTAGCAGGTGTTAGACTCAGGGTTCTGTGTGTCCCCCACTCTCAGAGCTTCTGACTCAGCAAGATCCAGATTGAGGTGGTCCATTACTTGCTTCTTTAAATAGCTCCAGGTAAAACCAAATCCTCCATTTCATGATCCACTGAAGTGTGGAGAGAGCTCTGACTGGTGTGATTCCACAGATGTTCCCCATCTCATTCTGCTGGGGTATCCTTGGCTTGCTCGCGCACTTTCCTAGCTCTGCAGTCTTACAGGAAATTTCTCTTTCTAGGATGCTATTTGTCAGGTCAAGGGTGTTCAAATAGATTTTGTTGAAGGGTGATGTTTGAGATGCTTTGATATGTTTAGAATCACAGAAGGTTAGAGCTGAAAGAAAATTTAATGTGACCTAATCCAAACAGGTTGTCTTACAAGCAGGGGACTGAGGCACCAGGAGACAAAGTTTGCAAGGTAGTCACACACCTAGACGGTCTCACACTTGATTACAGTGTGGTTGTTACCAGTGCCACCGTGCAATGGTTTACTGTGGGCTGGAGACCAGGTGATACTTTATATTTTAATTTAGTCCATGCAGTGTCTTTCTGTCTTGTTTAGTATTCAGAACAACCTAAGGAGGCTAGACAGATTTGTGTACTCATTTTGTACAGTGGAGGCTCCAGGAGGTTGGCAACTGCCCCAGCCAAGACCGGGGAGTGAGACACTGTGGCTGGAGAATGAGCTATTGACTATTTTACCACACTGCCTTCTGTGTGGGTGACACTCACTGTGGACCATTGTGCCACACTGCCTTCTGTGTGGGTGACCTACACAGATGCTGAGGTTAAAGGCTCGCATTTTCTTATCTGTAGGGTGAGGAGAGAATCTCTTAGTTCCAGGAATTTGGAAAGCTAAGATGGAAAATATGCTAGAGTGTTTGAGAATGTGACGTTCTGTAGACTGGGGGGAACCCTGTTGGGGAAAGGAATTTGTGTTCTCTAGAGGGTTTGATAGATGCTACACGTGTGTATGAGTGGATGCTGTTCCCTCTTCTGTAACGCCCTTCCATGTTCCACTGCCATTTCAGGTCTTGGTCTTGGGAGAATCTTGTCAACTTCCCCAGGATGAAACCCGACCCCCATACGTGCTGGTTCCTTGTATCTGTTGGTGATCTTTTCTTTTCTCTTCTTTTCTTTTTTACTTGTCTGTATCTGGAATAGGAGATCTATTCTTTAATCTGGTGGCTCCAATGAGGGTCTGCCGTACTGCATGGCCAGGTGTCCGTACTCTCAGAAATATACCTTGGAGGGCCCCTTGCTGCTGGCTGACCTGGAAGTAGGTAGTTCAGTGGGACTGGTAAGGGGGACCATGCATGTCGCCATCCCCAGGAGGAAAGACAAGCGGCTGTGAGTGCTGAATGCCAAGATGACTCACAGTTCCATCGTGCTTCTCCCAGGAAACAAGAGCTCAGCCCTCTGTATTCCCACCACATTCTGTGTCCTCAAAATTCTGGACCAGCAACATGAGCATTCTGGATCCACCTTACATCTCCTGTGGTCACCTCAAGTTCCTCACTTGTTTGATTGGCCAAACATCTTTTATCCTTCCTTGAGTACCCAGGACCTCTAGAAAGGATCAGGAGGTTTTCTGGGACCACTCAGCCACCAGTTTCCTAGATTTGGGGATATTCTGCTTCTGAGGGTACATAGCTTTGGAGGAGGAGGAGGAAGAGAAGGGATATAGTATAGTAGATTCTCAGCTTCCTTAAACCCCTAACCTGAGCTGGTCTTCCAACGGGGGCAATGGCTGGGCCAGAAAAATCACTCTGCTGCCCCTCTTAGGGACTGGTTGCCCTGTCTTCCTCCTAAGCTGAGTGCCCCCTTTGGGAACATGGTCCTTCTCTAATCTGGGAGTGTTTGAGTCAGTCCATATCATCTTGTACTTGAAGATTTTTTCTCATTCTTGGTTCTTAGTGCCAGATCTCCTTAGTTTGGTCTGTAACGTATTTTCAGCTAGAGATAAAATATAATTCACTTTCTTGGGGAAAATTACTCACTAGAGGCTGAGCCCTCCAGGAATCATTTCCTGGTGTGGGAATAAGGTCAGTTCTGTGTCTGCCTTGGCAGATCCTACACGTTTCAAAGGCAGGGTCCCCCCTCCTTGTGCACTCAGTCTCTTGAGAGGTCCTTGAAGATGGCTCCCTTCCCTACAGGACACAGGTATGCTCTTATTCGCTTGGTGACTGAGGAAGCCCAAGCGAAGATAAGCTTGGATGTAAGCCAAGTGGCCACTTGGACTCTGGCTGCCCAAGAACTGAGTTAGAGCCAAGGCATCCTTGGGCCCCCTGCTGTGCAAAACAGACAGACTGATCCTGGGGAAAGTTCAGTAGGACATGGAGACTGCAGAGATTTCAGTCAGCCTGTGGGGAACATCCTTTTCTTTCCCTTCCTTTGGTCCAGCAGCATCCTGCTTTCTCTGGGTCCTAACTTGGCTGAGAATCCCCCTTCTTGGTTGCATAGCCCTGGCTGTGTTGTCCAGTAGGTGTTATACCAAACACCTAGATGTGGGAGGCATTCCCAGGATCAGCACCTGAGAAAGACAGCATGTGGCTAATGTTGGACTAGAGTCCACAGACCCAGGACCCTCCTCCATTGTTGTTTTCAGAGGGAGCACCCATCTCTCAAATGAATGCAACCAGTCCGATTTCCCAGGAAGGCCAGGGAGAAGGGAACATGAGGAGTCATCATGTCCTCCTACGGGAATTTGGAAACCACAGAGACTCCATGTCAAGGACTCCATTCAGTGGCACACTCGCAAAGCTCTATAGCTTTCTGGGAATAAATCCCTTCCCTTCCTACTCTAAGGAGCATGCTGGGTGGAAGCAATAGCAGTTTCCTCAGGATGGCAATCTTGACTTTCTTCCTAATTATTCAAACAAAGTAATTTGTGCTCAGATCACAATGCCATGACAAACAACTTGCTGTGATATATGTCATATCATACTGGAACAGAGTTAATTCCCAGCCTAAACCGAGACCCACACGATCCACCCTGGGCAGTAGATGAGGCTTCCTATGTGTTTGCAGATCTGGGTTTCACTGTTGTTACCCAGCAACATCGCAAGGTCATTGAACATGTTAAGGCTGGGAGGAATATCAAAGCTATCTAGCATCTAGCTCAAACCCCATATTTCAGTGATGAGCAAAAGATGGTCAGAGAGGGAAAGTAGCTTTCTCAAAAACACACAGTGAAATACATGATAAGGGAAGTTGGTGTCTCAGTCCAGCATCTCTTTCTCATTTCTGATGGCACCTGTATTAGCCTACTATGCTGACCATACATCATGCTCACAGAAGACCATGGTGGAGATACCAAACCTCATCTGGGCACCAGTACCATGAAAGAAGGGATGGGTATACCATGCAGGGATGTGTAAAAGAACCCTTTACAGAAGGTGGCAGAGTGCTTGAATTATAGAGGTGTGACTTTAGTTAGGAAAAAATTTTATGCATACCAAAATTTTTGATTAATAGTAAACATTAACAACTATTAACTTGGGTATTGGGTTGTGAGCCTGATTCTTATTTTCTTTTACATTTCTCTCTCTTTTTTCAGTGAAAATTTTGTTTGAAAAGATGATTCTATATTGGGAATATTTATACATGCCCTCTCCAGAGCCCCTTAAGAGTGTTTCCTACAGTGTAGCTGAGGACTCAGGGGGCTTGTAAGACAGGTTTTTAGAAACAGGAGCTCTGATTAAAGGACATGGAAGGTCAGCTCAGTTTGATGCCTTTATTGGCTTGGACCTGAATGTTTGGTCCTTCTCTGTCTTTAGTAGTCTTCCCACCTCTTGTATAGGAGTAAGCTGCCGGTCTCCTGGGGGAGAGAGGAAGCGAAAGCCAGAGGGTCTGTTGACCCAGGAGCTCCCCAGAAATCTTACAGTTTTCATCCTAAGAACCAAAGTGAGTCTGTGGTAATGGCCGGAGGGACCCATAGAGGTGCTGTTTAGGCTTCTAGAAAGTGAAGATGTTTGGCTCGAACTGTCTGGGAGGCACCCAGGCAGGGGGATTGGGATCTGTTCCTGGTGCATGGGCAGGCTTCTGGAACCCGGTGCCTGTGGTGTGACACCTTGCACAGCCTTGGTGCAGTGGGAAGGGGCTTGGACCTGCCTAGGCTCAGTGTGCTGGGCTCTGCTGACTCCCCATGGGAGACCTCGATTTGGGGGATGTGGGGATGCAGGGTGGCTTAGGAAAGAGGGCTGGGGGGTGGGAGGAGGGAGGAGGTGGGGTTGTGGATAGTATGTAGAGTGAGTAGAAAATTTCTTAATAAAGAAAAACAAGATTTCTTAATAAAAAAAAAATAAGAAAGTGAAGATGTGACTGGATCTTGGTACTCAGCGGGCCGCTGGCAGCCTGAAGTGAGGCATGGCAACCCTCTCAGCTAGTGCCTGGCAGCTTTCACAGAACAGTCTTTACTTGAGCAGGTTTTGTTTGCCTTTCACAAACTCATCAGGGGACTTGGGGGCGCCGGAGGTCTCCCACAGCCAAGACTTCACCTCTGGAGCTCCTCCCAGGACAAACCGTTTCTGTTGTGATGTTGGCGTTTCTTGGAGGAGGATGTGCAGAAGCCCCGCACAGTGGACTGGCCTGTGTCAACCGAAACCCAGTGGATGGATTCTTCTCCTTGCCGCTCAGCTCCATCCGAGGGAGACACTTGGGGAAATGTGGGAAATGTCTTGCGACTAGGAAAACTGCCAACTCGAGGGGAGGGGCAGCAGAAATCACCCTCCTGCCAACCCGGTGGTGCCAAGCACAACCCTCCTGCCCACTCTGCCCACCGGCTCTGAGCGTTGGTCATGTGACTATGACTGATCTGGGAGTTTGCAAGGTTAAGTTGTTCCTTCCCATTCCGTACACCAACAGGTTAGGGCTTCTGCTCCATACAGTCTCCATTCTGAATTGAAGTGGTCTGCCTCACTCCCTCAAGCCAGGGAGGGGCAAGGCTTCTTTACTGCCCATCTGAGCTGAGCATTGCGTGGCCTGCAGCGCTTTTTCTGCACCTCTGAGCTGAGCACTGCATGGCCATGCTGTAGGCCTTGGGGCAAGCCTCTGCCTCCTAGCAGCTTGGTGTCTTTCCAACCTAGACATTATCAGAGGCCTGGAAGCCAAGCAAGCCCCTTTAATCTCTGTTGCTCTTGATCCCCATGGCCCAGGGGATCAGAGATGAGTCTTGCAAATGGATCTAATGACAAGTGCTGAGAGCTTCTGCTTGTGACATTCTAGAGGGCTTTCAAGGCTTGGCCCCTTGGCTGCCTTTACAAGGACCTCTCTCTCACCCCAGCCGCCACTCCTGGCCCCACAGTCTCTATCTCCCAGTTCAAGTTAGAGCTGGTTCCTTCCCTTCCGCCATGCATGCATGTTGATTACCCGCCGGTCTGCTCCCTCAGCTGTAAACTCCCCGGCGCTGTTTACTGTGCTTTCCTGGCAAAGTCATCCAATAAACGCTTGACGGCAGGAAATAAAAGGCTGCACTGTTACCCATTGCTTTGACACACCCCTGGTCGCCCACTACGTTTATGAACTTCGTCCCAACACTGCCTGCGCAAGGCTACACAAACAGAATCTAGTAGGGGAGCTCTTCTAGCTTCATCCTTTTGGGGTATGCGGTCGCCAGAGATAAAGCACAGCTCAGGAACCCATTTGGACAGTAGTAGAATTTGGAGTTCAGGCGTGGGGTGGACTGAGAGGCTGTATGGTGGAGGCAGGATGACCCAGTCTATAATTCTCTAAGCATACAGAAAAGAGAGAGAGAGAGAAAGAAAGAAAGAAGAAAGAAAGAAAGAAAGAAAGAAAGAAAGAAAGAAAGAAAGAAAGAAAAAGAAAGAAAGAAAACATGGGATTTATTTCAGAAGACCTGAGTTTATTTCTAACACTGACATGTAATTTTGCCATGGGCAAGTCACCTAAATCCTCAAGCCTCATTTGAAAAACTTTAAAATTTTATTTTTTATTAAGTGTGTGTGTGTGTGTGTGTGTGTGTGTGTGTGTGTGTGTGTGTGTGTACGTGCACATTCCATGACACATGTGGCACTTAGGTCAAAGAACAGCTGGAGGGAGTTGGGTCTCTTGTCCTGTTGGTCCCTGTGATCAGACGCAGGTCATCGAGCTTGGTGACAATCAGCTTTACCTACCGAGCCACCTCACCAGGCTGAGCCTCACTTTTCTAAAAGTTAGAAATCCCCCTCATCCTACCTTGTGGAATGTCTGAAGGCCTAAGATTGAAATGAGCACGCTCCCGGTTCTTCTCTGGGGCGGCAGCCTAGGAGGATCTGAGTTCCGCGGTGACTGCCTGGGCCTTCCACTTCGTGCCCTTCAGGGCTGCCAGTTACTTGTCTGCTTCTCCAGCACGTTTGGTTGTCTTTCTGACCTGTTTTGGTTTTTACACGGTTTTAGCCTTGTGTGTTATGTTTTTCCCCATAATGAATGCATCCTAGTGCTTTAAAAACTGTCTTGTAATGACAGTACAGTCAGCAATGGGGTCATATTGTCGGTCACTGCCAACACATGCTGGTTGGAACACACGAACACATTACAAATACAAAATTCCCAAAGCCGAGTGTCTTTGCTATCTCAGGTGCACTCCCCCATCACTTCCCCTCCCCACTCCCTTCCCCCTTCCCTTTTCTAGCCAGCCAGACATTCCAAATAAAATAAAATCTGGTTGGAATCTATTAGACTGATTTGAAGTCTTACTGAAGGGACAGATTAAAAATAACAAAACCAACCAACCAACCAACCAAACAAACAAACAAACAAACAATCAAACAACCAAACAACCAAACAATCAAACAAAAAGCCAAAGAACAGCTCAGCTCTGGGGTTTGAGAAGAAACATCTCAGGAAACAAGGTATGTAGAACCAGGAGCTAGGGTGGGTCTCAGGGGCTGGAGGGAAGGCTTAGTGGTTGAGAGCATGTACTGCTCTTACAGACAAGACCGGAGTTCAGTTCCCAGCACCTCAAAGGGTGGCTCACAACTGCCTGTCACTCCAGCTCTGAGGGATCCAGCACCCTCTTCTGGCCTGTGTGGGTACTGCACTCATGTACACATACCACACACAGGCACACACTCATATACATAATGAAAGATTTAAAAAAAAATTGAGATGCCATCAAATGAGACCTAAATTTAGTTCCTGTGCTAAAACTGCTGATTTAGGGGGAGCTGAGAGCTCCAAGTGACCTGGGACGTTTTCCTGGAGAAGGTGGGGACGAATCTGTACCTTATGCCTCTGGTACGCAGTGAGAGTGAAGAAAATATGATAGTTCAGTGGAGCAGTGTTAGCGGGAAGGGAGAGCAGAAGCATGATAGGGCAACTGTGCTGAACGAGGAGAGGCTCTTGTTTGTGGAACAGCAAATAGTTACAGGAACTGCCTCAGCAGGTCTGAGAACTTCTGCTTTGTCAGGGCCAGTGTTTGGAAGGCTTTGGGGGCCAGTCTGGCACAAAGTTCACGGTGTGGTGGTTTGGCTGGATGTGGGAGGCCATGGGAAACCACCGCCGTTCTTGACTAGAAAGGTGACTTGCTGAAAGTGATGCTTTTGGAAGGAAGATCCAATACGGATAATTTGGACCAACTTTCTCTCAGAGACGGTTTTTGTTTTCCTTGTGATGAGTTTATCTAATGTTTCCCCCAGTGGCCCTGTATGAACAGTAGACTAGAACAACACAACTCTCTCTTCCTCCCTTCCCTCTCCCCTCCCCTTCCCTCCCTCCTTCCCTCTCCTCTCTTCCATGAAAGGGCTGCTAGTATGATTTCTTTGGGAAAGTGACTTTCTGTTTGTTTGTAGGCATCCAAAGGCGTCCTTTTGCATGTTTCTGCTCGCTAGTGCCTGTGAGAAGCAAGCTTCTTGTGATGCCTCCTGGAAACAGTCACTGAGCACCTTAGGACCTGAGCTGCTGCTCGAATTCAGGACACTTCGCAGTGCTGGTGGTCCTTTGAAACTCGTGCAGCGGTAAGAACTGGGACCTTGAAACAGTTACACTTGCTTATGAATTTAGCAGAGAAGACTTCCGGGAGAAGTGCCATGTCTAAGGCATTTAGACTAATAAGAGCTAGCACGGGTGTGTCACTCTAAGGGGCATCTGTGGCAGGTGCAGTTCAAAGACAGCACAGAGATGCCTCTCTCCTGGTATTTATGTCACTCACACACAGCTCTTTCCTCTTGACTGGGTGGTACCTGTGACTATAAAAGGTGACTTGAGGTTCAGTTAAATTGCAAAGTTCAGGATGTTTTGCAGAAGTAATTAAGGTTCTTAATCAGATAAAGGAGAGCTAATGAGGAGATTGTTGTGGGTGGCTTCAACTTAAACAACGAAAGTCAAAGTGATTCCCTTACTGGCCTCAAGAGGTAAGCAACGACCCGGTGCAGAGGCCATACAGAGACGACACTATCCAGGAGGGAAAGGTGGTGGGAGGTCCGTGATTTCTGCCAATACCTAGTGAGCTCAAGAGAGGACCACGAACCTCAAATGACATCACAGCCTCACTAACACCACAAATGCCGACTCCCAAGAGCCCAAGTACAGAACTTGGCTGTTCTGTACGAGGCCTTTGGAGTGCAGAACCTGAGATACTGGGCCTTCCTCAAAGATCATGGGTGTTTAAATGTTCTGCACAGTAAAGAAACCCAATGGAGGATTTGATATTTCATTGCCTTGATAAAACATCCTTAGAAATAAACAAGGTAGGATTTTGTAAAAACTAGAATTCTTATTGGGTATAGGGTTAGAAGAAATATAGCCAAATTATCGGAAAGGACTCATATTCTTCAAAGATCATGGTCAATAATTCCTCACTACCACCCCATTAGAAGGTTTTATTTTCTTTGTGGCGTGTGGAGTTCCGGGCAGAGATGAATTATTTAAGAAATGGGAGACAGAGCCCTTTTCAACTTTCTTCTATTTACTACCTGGTTTCCCACCCAAATAGAGGCCGGACTGTTTATTTGTTTGTTTACTGTCTTTAAAGACTGAGTTTGAAGGAGCATCGAATCCTAAGCCATTCGAGATCATGCCAAATTATTAACCTGTTCAGGGCCCAGAGCTGTTTGATCTGGTCCTGGAAGTCACAGTAGGAACAGGCACCAGCTCCTTCCTGCTTTCTTTGATTTGGAAGGATGATTGTTACCACCTGGTTTAGGAGGAAGGCCTGGTGTTCCTGAGAAGGCGTCAGCACGTGAAAAGAGCCAGGGTGTGAGTCATCGTGAGGAGGTCTGCATTGCTGAGTGGAATATCCTTCCAGGAAGAGACCGGAAGTCTGAGACCTGAACTTGTGAGCATGGGCACGCTGGCCCTGGCTCAGCAAGCGTGGTGACAGAGTCAACTCATCTGAAATGAAGCCTGAGCCTCTGACTTCGCTGATGTGATTTACACCCGAGATTATTCAAATGGGGTAACCCTGTAGACGGATGTGGGAACTTGAACTTTCAGACAAGATGGAAGGAAAGAATCGGTAGCCCATGCAGAAGAAAGGGCTGCTGGTATTAGCCTTGAGCTTGTGGCACAACAAACCCAAGCATGAGAGGCTGGGATAATGAGGGAAATGACCCAGGGCCAGAATGGTGTCCCACTCCTTCTGTTTCGTGGAGTGTGTGCTACTCCGACAAAGAGTGGGATTTTCTGCTTGTCTCCCTCGCGCTGACGTGAGAATGTTTACTTTTCGGTTTGGGAAAGGCGTGTTTGGACTCTGCGGTATGAGCGAGTTCACTCCTCCTCCACTTTCTGTTTCCCCCACTCTCGCCTGAACTGCTTTGCTGAGCGACAAGTAAACAGCAGTTGTTTTTACAGGTGTAAAACCAACAGATCAAATGCTGGCCTGTGCCTGGGCTTGTGAATGGGAACTGTGTTATGTTTGGAGAACACCACCACATCATTTACACTTGCAAACCCTTTGTAATCTTAATCTCTTTGTTGCTTTTATGTTATACTGGCCCCCCAAGGTTAAAGAAAGAGATTTAGACCTTAAACACAAATCCAGCCTTCAAGCTCTGGAATTATCTTTGCCTTTAAATGCAGCTGATCAATGCCCATTTCTTTTGAAAATAAAACCCTTTTGAACCTTGAAAGCCTTCCACTGTTGAGCGGTGCCTAAGTGCCGCATGGGGGAATGGGCAGAAAAGAGCCCATTTTTCCCTTAGTGCTTGCATTAGGGGTCCCAGAGTTCAGTCCAATGCAATCAATTTAATTGGCGCTAGCCGTAGTGACAAATTATGCTGGTTTACACTCCAGCGTAGCAGAGATTCCTCAAACGCAGGGGAAGAAGGGAGATACACTTCTTGGTCTCTACTTAAAGAGGGCAACAGTATTGGAAAAGGAGCACATTTAATTTATCACTGTCAGAGCAGGTGCAAAGTTTAATTCTAACTAAAAGCATTAAACAATTAACCCAGACAGTCAGGCCTTCTGAAAATGCTCAGTAGCAGGGAACACACGGACCAGATTACTGACGGAAGCATCTGGGCTTCCTGTTCATCATTCCGCTGGAGATCTTCCTGCAAAAAAAAAAAGAAAAAAGAAAAAAGAAGAAAAGAAAGAAAAAAGTTCAGAAATACAATAACTTTTCATGTCTTTCAGCAGATGTCTGTATTGAAAGACACCATCTTACAGTACACCATCTTATACTCAGAGATCATCAAATAACTGTCTCTTGAGCCCAGATTGGTTAGCTGGAGGAAGAGAAACAGGAAATCCTGCGGTTTTGAGACTACCAATTGGGTTGTCCACCTTTCCTTATGGTGAGATACAGTACTGTACAGGAACCATTTCATGAACCTGAATTGTTCCATGGAGATTTTCTGGTGTGTGCGAGTGTGTGTGTGTGTGTGTGTGCTGAACAAGGAGAAGAACTTGGGGATGATAAAAACTTAGAAATCAATCAAAGTCAATTAGAAACAGACATAAAACACTCTTCCATATACTTAGTTTCTTTCAGTGGTTGTTGAGTTGACCAAGGAATCATTACATTTTAGGCTTCTTGAGGTCCTTGGAGAATGATGAAGTTTAACCTGAAGTTTTTTATTGTGAGAATGTTGAGACTTTCTAGAAGGAATGTTTGTGCTCAAGCTTCTGGGCTTTCAGTAACATTGACAGTGGATTCTGACTCGGTGCCAGCAGGACAGCAAAGACATGAACTTGAAGTCAGCTTGCTCTGCTTTTGAGGTGTGGTCTGGCTTCATTCTTGACCTCTCCAATCTCTGTAGATCCTGGGTAACATAAGGCAGCCTTCATGAGCCATAGACACAATGAGCAGGCAAGTGCACAGCCCCCACGGCCCCCCCACATGTTGATTACCTTCCTCTCTCCCTCCAGGACTCAGAAGAGATGAGAGTGTTGGCAGAGAACGTGGCCCACTGCTGGTTCACACAGTAGTCATCATTTCAAGATACTAGGAAAACTAGACTAAAATGATTTGAATGCCTTTGCATTTTCTTTTCTTGGATTAATTTTAATCAGTTTAACCTATGATAGAAATGATTACTTAAAAAAAATCCATGACTAGAAAGAAGATTCTTGGGCTAAGGGGAACTGACAGACCACAGTGTACCCCCTCACTGTTCAGAGCAGGAACCATGCCTGAGATTGATTAAATACTTTGCCAAGGACAAGGTCAGTTACCATGGATGGCCTTGTTTGGTGATCTCCAGCTTTAAGAGCTGCTCAGGTTGGGGTGGAGGTGGGGCCTGGATTTCTGTCGCTTTCTCTCCTTCCTAGCAGAACACCATGTTTCCACTAAGCACACTCTGAAACCGTAAGACCGTATTTGACCAGATTGCTGCAGGAGAGGCAATTATGGCACTGCCCTAGTGTTCTGTATAGGTGAACTACTTTACATACAAGATTGTGAAGCTTTTCATTACAGTTTAGCCATAGGAAAAAATTAAGAGAAGCCAGGCAGTGGTGGTGCATACCTTTAATTTTAACATTCAGGAGTTGGAGGCAGGTAGATCTCTGAGTCTGAGACCAGTCAAGTCTACAGAGTGAATTGCAGAACAGCTAGGGCTACAGAGAGGAATCCTGTCTCAAGAAGAAGAAGAAGAGGAAGAGGAGGAAGAGGAAGAGGAGGAGGGGGAAGAAGAAGAGGAATAATAATAATAATAATAATAATAATAATAATAATAATAAAACTGAGAGAAATGAAAGAAGGAAGACAGAAAGGAAAGAAAGAAAAAAGGGAAGAGGGGAGCTGTGGTGGTTTGAATGAGAATGGCCCCCATAAGTTCACAGATTTGAAGACTTGGTCACCAGGGAGTGGCACTATTTGAAAGGCTTAGGAGGTGTGGCCTTGTTGGAGTAGGTGTGACCTTATTGGAGGAAGTCTGTCATTGGGGGTGGGATTTGCGGTTTCTAAAAGCCCATTTCAAGGCCAGAGTCTCTTTCGTCCTGCTGCCTGGGCATCTGGATGTAGAACTCCCAGTTACTTCTCCAGCAACATGTCTACTTGTGTGCCACCATGCTCCTCGCCATAAGGGTAATGGACCAAACTCTGAAATTGTAAGCAAACCCCAGTTAAATGCTTTCTTTTATAACAGTTGCCGTGATCATGGTGTTTCTTCACAGCAATAGAAACCCTAAGGCTGGAGGGAAGTGAAAGGAGAGAAAGAAGTCAGCCTTGGGTCGTTCCCACCCTGCCTAGCCTCAAGCTTAGGGCTCAGAGATTGATTGAGCTGGTGCATACAATCCCGTGGTTGCAGTTCAGTGTCTGGGCCTCAATCCCACAGCTTGCGCCTCCATTTCTTTTCTTTTTTCTTTTTCCTTTTTCTTTTTTTTGGTTTTTCGAGACAGGGATTTTTTTGTGTAGCTTTGCTCCTTTCCTGGATCTCACTCTGTAGCCCAGGCTGGCCTCAAACTCACAAAGATCCGCCTGCCTCTGCCTCCCGAGTGCTGGGATTAAAGGAATGCGCCACCACTGCCCAGCTTGAGCCTCCATTTCTACTTTGTGATGATGTTTGCTGTCTTTTCTCTGTCAGCTTAATGCTGAATGAAAAGTATCTGCCCAGATGTCGTCTTCAGAAGCTTGTAGCAACTTATGTTTCTCCTAAGAATGAACACTGCTCAATCAATGCCAAAGGTGGCTGTTTACTGAACACCTGTGAGTACACAGATCCACTTAATCCCTAAAACTTTGTGGCTTATGTGCTATTTGCAGAGATAGAAACACACACACACACACACACACACACACACACACACACACACACAGACAGAGAGACAGAGAGACAGAGAGACAGAGAGACAGAGAGACAGAGGGAGAATGCCCAAAGGGATCAGGAAGAGCAGGGCCAAGATTCCAGCCTGCTTCCATGCCAAGCCCACATTCTTTGTAATCTGTGTACTGTATCTAGTACCAGAATGACAAGTGACCCATATGTTAGCCACTGCTGGAAGAAATCCCACAGTGTGTGGGATCACGACATGTTGATGCTTTCTCTTTGTAATCGATGGCCATCAATTTTTGCATCTTTCTGAGCTGGTTTGCTTTCATGATCTCACACATTTTATGAGTCAGAAAATGCTCAAAAGGAATCTTCATGAGCTGATTGTTCTTTAGGAAGAAACGTTTATCTCGGAGTTATTTCCCACAGATCTTATCAATTTTGAGAAGTCCTGTAGCACTCTATCTATTTTTATTTTATCTGTATGAATGTTTTGCCTGCATGCCTGTCAGTGAACTGTGTGTGTGCCTGATGCCTCAAGAGGTCAGTAGAGGGTGTTGGATCCCTTGGAACTGGAGTAACAGATGGTTGAGCCACCACACATGGGTGCTGGGAATCAAACCCCTGTCCTTTGGAAGAGCAACAAATGCTTTGAACTGCTGAGCCATCTCTCCAACCCCCTACCCCTCCACCCCAATAGCCTTCTCTGTGATGATGGGTATCGTGAACAAAGGTGGTTCTAGAGGCAAAAGGGAGTCTTCTGTAAAAAAATACAATCTCTTTCCCTGACAAAGCTGTGAAAAGTGGAGATGACTGGAATGATTCTATGCATGCTCTCTCCCTTTTTCCATTCAGGAGAAACACATGACGTGGCCTCTACAATGGTTCAGTTGGTCTAAGGCAGCCAGGCCTTCTAACAACAGGCCAAGGAGTGTGCAATTTTAATTATTAGTGCAACTCCCAAAGCTCTCATTTATTATACTGAATGGCAAAATAAGGGACCTTCCATGCATATATCTCATTTTCTATTTCTCCATGATTTGCTTCTATTCAGCTAGACTTAATTGCCATTTCACAGTGGTTTCCATGAAATCTGGTTAGATTGCCCATTGTCACTATAATTTCAGGAGATTTACAGAACTTAATGGTATTAGCAAGAGCTGATCTTCTTGTGAGGTCTCTTGTGAGCTCCTTTGCCCTCACATGTTCTGGTCCAGTGTACAGTGACTCGAGAGACGTGTCAAAGGAGACCTCCTTCATGACGAGGGGATGAGAGTCCATGGGCTTCCTACAGCCATTTCAGAAGAAATTCTGGAGGCAGAACTCTTAGTTCTATCTGTCTGTAGCTTTTCCATCTAAGGAACCAACCAACTGTTGATCAGAAATATCCCCCCACAATTCCATCTGTCAGGACATATGCAGACATTTTTTCTTGCGTAATGGCTACTTACATAGCATTTACATAGTACTGGGTATTGCAGAGAAAGAAAAGATTTAAAGACTATGGGATAATGTGCATAGTTTATACACAAACACGACACTGTTTATGTAAATGATGAGCATCTGTAGACTCTGATATTCCCTGAGGTTCCTGGATATCCAGAAATGATTGCATAGAAAAATTAATGCAAGCCTTATGTATCAATTTGTGTTCTAATTTCAAAATATTGCAAAATTTGGAATATTTTATTCATGATAGCTTGATGGAGGGGAATAAAATAAAAATTTGAAGGTAAAATGTTATGGGACAATTTGAGAGAGAGAGAGAGAGAGAGAGAGAGGAGAGAGAGAGACAGAGAGACAGAGAGAGATTTAATTTCCTCCTTATTGCCCTTACCTTGTTTGTTTGTGTTTTGATACAGGATCTCACTGTGTAGCCCTGGCTGTCCTGGCACTCACTTGGTAGCCCAGGCTGGTTTTGAACTCACAGAGATCCTCCTGCCTCTGCCTCCTGAGTGCTGGGACTAAAAGGTGTGCGTCTCTGCCAGGGCCGCCCTTGTCTTCTTAAACATAACTAGGAGGGGAAAAAGCTGAAACGACAAATAACCAAATGTATTTCCTTATGGTAGGATTAACTCTCAGCTGTGCCGTTTGTGAGATCGAAATACCATAAACAAAAGCAAAGCAAGCCATTTTCACGGTGAGTTTTGTGTTTATTATATGAAGTATTTCTGGACTGTCATCATGCTACTGTTTATGACCACTGTAGAGAAATAAAGTATTTAACAACAGAAAATTATGACATTGTCCTGATTTTGACAAGGGAAGAACGGAGACTGCAAATACTCCTTAAAAATAGACCTGCGTCTCCTGAGGCGCATGGGGACAAAGCAGGGGGAGATGCTTCCTGGGAGAGGCAGAGATTTTCACATGTCTGGATCGACTGGGGAAAAATAACTGCTTTTCCATGCTAATTAAGTTATGATCAGTTCTTGCCTTAGAACCCACCCTGCCCATTGGAAAAATGGGAATCCTACATTCATTTCTCTGGAATATCAAATTAACTCAGGTTCCATGCCCCTCCATTATATTATAAATAAATCCCCTAACATGGACAATAGTCCTTATGTACTATGTAGGAACAAATTATTCTTCTAGTTAAAAAATAGAAAGTAAATTTCTTGAAACTTGTTTATTTGAACTCTGGGACAACAGTATGACTAGCACCTGTCCTCAGTTCAGACAGGTCTGCAG
>CABHPQ010173396.1:0-21207 GCA_902168405.1 Peromyscus aztecus
AATGCCAGTGTGAGAATACATTCAACAACATAAAGGGCAATATAGCACCACCAGAACCCAGTAGTACTACAGCATCAAGACCCGAACATCCAAATGCAGATGAAGCAAAAGAAAACAACCTTAAAAATAGCTTTATGAAGATGATAGAGGCCCTTAAAGATGAAATGTAAAATTCCCTTAAAGAAATCAAGGAAAAGACAAACAGAAAAATTGGAAGTAATCAACAAATCCCTTAAAGAAAGCCAAGAAAAAGCATCAAACAGGTGAAGGAAAGAGTTTAAGACTTGAAAATAGAAATAGAGGCAATAAGGAAAACACAAACTGAGGGAATTCTGGAAATGGAAAAATCTGGGTAAGGGAACAGGAACTACAGATGCAAGCATCTCTAGCAGAAAACAGGAGATGGAAGAGAGAATCTCAGGTATTGAAGATATGATAGAGGAAACAGATTCATCAGTCAAAGAAAATGTTAAATCTAACAAATTCTTAACAGAAAACATTCAGGAAATCTGGCACACCATGAAAAGACCAAACCTAAGAATAATAGGGATAGAAGAATGAGAAGAATTCCAGCTCAAGGGCATAGAACAAAATCATAGAAAAAAACTTTACCAACCTAAAGAAGGACATGCCTATGAAGATACAGGAAGCTTACCGAATACCAAATAGACTGGGCCAGTAAAAAAGTTCCCTTGCCACGTAATAATCAAAACACTAAACATACAGAATAAAGAAAGAATATTAAGAACTGTGGTGATATTTTGTTTTACTCTAATAAAATTTGCCTGAAGATCAGAGGACAGAGCCAGCCACTAGATTAAACACAGAGGTCAGGCAGTAGTGTCATACATCTTTAATCCTAGCACTCAGGAGGCAGAAATCCATCTGGATCTCTGTGAGTTCAAGGCCACACTGGGTGCATGAGATTGATCCAGTCTAGGAGAGAAACAGAGCCAGGCAGTGGTGGCACACACCTTTAACTCCAGTATTTGGGACGCACACAGGCCATTAATCCCAGCACTAGGAAGGTGGAGATAGGAAGTGAAGTAGCTGGGCAGAGAAAGACATATAAGGCATGAGGAGACAGGAACTAGAGACCTTTTTAGCTGAGGACTCAGAGGCATTCAGTCAGAGGTTTTGTGGAATTGGCGAGGTGAGAAGTGGCTGTTGCCTGTTCCTTTGTCTCTCTGATCTCTTAGTGTTTACCCCAATATGTGGCTCTGGGTTTTTATTATAAGACCATTTAGGATTTGTGCAACAAAGAACTGCAAAAGAAAAAGGCCATGTAACATATAAAGGCACCTATAAGAATTACAACCAACTTCTCAATGGAGACTCTAAAAGCCAGAAGGTCCTAGACAGATGTTTTGCAGACACTAAGGGACATGCATGCCATCTCAAACTACTATACCCAGCAAAACTTTCAATTACCATAGAAGAAGAAAACCAGATATTCCATAACAAAACCAGATTTAAACAATACCTATTCACAAATCCAGCCCTACAGAAAGTACTAAAAGAAAAACTCCAACCTAAGGAATTGAGCTGTAACCATGAAAACAAAGGCAATAGATAATCTCATACCAGCAAAACCCAAACAAGGGAAACACACACACACTACTACCACCACCAGCAAAATCAAACAATAACAGGAATTAACAATCACTGGTTATTGATATCCCTTAATATCAATGGACTCAATTATCCTATAAAAAGACACAGGCTAGCAGAATAGATACAAAAATAAGATCCATACTTCTGCATACAAAAAACACACTTCAACTTCAAGGACAGGAATTACCTCAGAGTAAAGGTTGGGAAAAGATTTTCCAATCAAATAGACCAAAGAAGCAAGTTGGTATACCTGTCATAATATATAACAAAATAGACTTCAAACTAAATTAATCAAAAGAGCTGGAAAAAGACATTTCATGTTCATTGAAGGAAAAACTCATCAAGATGAAGTCTCAGTTCTGAACATTTATACCTCAAATACAAGGGCAACCACATTTGTTAAAGAAACATTACTAAAGCTTAAATCACACATCAAACCCCACACATTAATAGTGGGAGACTTCAACACCCCACTCTCACCAATGGACAGGTCTGCCAGACAGAAACTCAACAGAGAAATAAGAGAAATAACAGATGTTATGACTCAAATGGACTTAACAGACATCTACAGAACATTTCACCCAAACACAAAAGAATATACCTTCTTCTCAGCACCTCATGGAACCTTCTCTAAAATTGACCACATACTGGGTCACAAAGCAAAATCTCAACATACATGAAAAAAAAAATGGAATAACCTCCTGTATCTCATCAGATCACCATGGGTTAGAATTCAACAACACAAACTACAGAAAACCTATGAACTCATGGAAACTGAACAACTCTCAACTGAATTACCACTCGAACAAGAAATAAAGAGAGAAATTAAAGACTTCCTAGATTTCAATGAAATTGAATGCACAACATACTTATGGGACACTCTGAAAGCAGTGCTAAGAGGAAAGTTCATAGCACTAAATTTCTACATGAAGTATTTATAGAAATATCACACTGGTGACTTAACAGCACACCTGAGAGCGCTAGAACAAAAAGAAGCAAACTCACCCAGGAGGAGTAGATGGCAGGGAATAAACACAGGGCTGAAATCAGGAAAACAGAAACAAAGAGAATAATACAAAGAATCAATGAAACAAAGACTTGGTTCTTTGAGAAAATCAACAAGATAGACAAACCCTTATCCAAACTAACCAAAAGGCAGAGAGAGAGAGCATCCAGATTAACAAAATCAGAAATGAAAACGGGGACATAGCAACAGATGCTGAAGAAATCCAGAGAATCATTAGGTCATACTTCAAAAACCTGTATTCCACAAAATTGGAAAATCTAAAATAAATGGATAATTTTCTTGATAGGTACCATATACCAAAATTAAATCAAGACCAGATAAACAACTTAAATAAACCTATAACCCCTAAAGAAGTAGAAGCAGTCATTAGAAGTCTCCCAACCAAAAAAGAGTCCAGGCCCAGATAGTTTCAGCGCAGAATTCTACCAGAATTTCAAAGAAGAGCTAGTAACAATACTTCTCAAATTGTTCCACACAATAGAAACAGAAGGAACATTGCCAAATTCTTTTTATGAGGCTACAGATACCTTGATACCCAAACCACACAAAGATGCGACAAAGACAGAGAATTACAGACCAATCTCGTTCATGAACATTCATGCAAAATATTAAATAAAATACTTGCAAACCCAATCCAAGAAAACACACACACACACACACACACACACACACACACACACACATCTACCATGATCAACCAGTCTTCATCCCAGAGATACATACAAAAATCAGTTCAACTTACAAAAATCTGTCAACGTAACCTACCATATAAAGAAACTAAAAGAAAAAAAAAAGATCATCTCATTAGATGCTGAGAAAGCCTTTGAAAAAATTTAACACCCCTTCATGATAAAGATCTTGGAGAGATCAGGGATACAAGGAACACACCTAAGCATAATAAAAGCAATATACAGCAAGCCTACAACCAACATCAAATTAAATGGAGAGAAACTCAAAATGATCCCACTAAAATCAGGAACAAGACAAGGCTGTCCACACTCTCTCCAAATCTATTCAATATTGTACTTGAAGTTCTAGCTAGAGCAATAAGACAACAAAAGGAGATTAAGGAGATACAAATTAGAGAGGAAGAAGTTAAACTTTTGCTATTTGCAGATGATATGATTGTATACAAATGTGATCCCCAAAATTCTACCAGGGAACTCCTACAGCTGATAAACACCTTAAGTAATATGGCTGGATACAAGATTAACTAAAAAAAAAAAATCAGTAGCCCTCCTATATACAAATGAAAAATGGGCTGAGAAAGAAATCATAGAAACAACATCCTTTACAATAGCCACAAATAATATAAAATATCTTGGGGTAACTCTAACCAAACAAGGGAAAGAGCTATATGACAAGAACTTTAAATCTTTGAAGAAAGAAATTGAAGAAGAAATCAGAAAATGGAAAGACCTCATATGTTCATGGATAGGTAGGATCAACATAGTAAAAATGACAATCTTACCATAAGCAATCCACAGATTCAATGCAATTCCCATCAAAATCCCAATACAATTCTTCACAGATCTCAGAAGAATAATACTCAACTTCATATGGAAAAACAAAAACCCAGGATAGCTAAAACAATCCTGTACAATAAAGGAACTTCTGGAGGTATTCCACCTCTGACTTCAAGGTCTACTATAGAGCTATAGTAATAAAAACAGCTTGGTATTGGCATAAATCATATATCTATGAGCACTTGATTTTTTTTATGAAGTATGAAATTATATAACAGAAAAAAGAAAGCATCTTCAACAAATGGTGCTGGTATAACTGGATGTTGGCATGTAGAAGAATACAAATAAATCCGTATCTATTGCCCTGCACAAAACTCAAGTCCAAGTGGATCAAAGACCTCAGCATAAATCTAGTCACACTGAACCTGACTGAAGAGAAAGTGGGAAGTAGTCTTCAACACACTGGCACAGGAGACCACTTCCTGAATATAACACCAGTAGCACAGACACTGAGATCAACAATTAATAAATGTGACCTCCTGAAACTGAAAAACTTCTGTGAGGCAAAGGACACTGTCAATATGCCAAAACTTCAGCCTACAGAATGGGAAAAGATCTTAACTAATCCCACATCTGACAGAGGGCTGATGTCTAAAATATAGAAAGAACTCAAGAAACTAGATATCAAAATACCAAATAATCCAATTAAAAATTGGGATACCAATCTAAACAGAATTCTCAACAGAAGAATCTTAAATGGCTGAAATACACCCAAGGAATTGTTCAACATTCTTAGTCATCAGGGAAATGCAAATCAAAACAATTCTGATATACCATATTACACTTATCAGAATGGCTAAGATCAAAAACATTGAACCACTCTTGGGCATATACCCAAAGGATGCTCAATCATACCACAAGGATACTTACTCAACTATGTTTATAGCAGCTTTATTTCTGATAGAACCTGGAAACTACCTTCAGATGCCCCTGTACTGAAGAATGGCTAAGGAAAATGTAGTACATTTACACATTGGAGTATTACTCAGCTGTAAAATCATTGACCTCATAAAATTTGCAGGCAAATAGATGGAACTAGAAACAAATCATTCTGAGTGAAGAAACCCAGACCCAGAAAGACAAACATGGCATATATTCACTAATAAGTGGATATTAGGAGTAAAGTACAGGATAACCAATCTACAATCCATAGCCCCAGAGAGGCTAGATAACAAAGAGGGTTCAAAGAAGGATGCCTGGATTTCCCTGAGAGGGGTAAGTAGAAGAGATCTACTGGGCAAACTGGGGGTGAGGTGGGTGGGGAGATGGGAGGATGAGAACTTGAGGGAGTTGATTGGTCAGGCTGGGCTCAGGTGGCAGGTTGAGGGTTGGATGGAGGGGAGAGTAAGGAAAGAGATGTCTTTAGAGAGGGGGCCATTTCAGGATTAGGGAGAAACCTGGTGCCAGGGAAACTCCCAGGACCACACCAGGATGATCCTAGCAAGAGTGGAGAGGGTGTCTGAACCGGCTAACTACTGTAATCAAATTGGTGACTAAGCTAATTGTCATCTATGGTGATATTTTATTTGTACTGAAATGTGATTTTACTTGTATGTTAATAAATAAAGTTGCCTGAGGGTCAGAGCTAATAGCAAGCCATAGCAGAAGCCAGGTGGTGGTTGTGCACACCTTTAATCCCAATCACATGACAGGCAGATCTCTGTGTTCAAGGATATAGCCAGCATGGAGACACATGCCTTTAATCTCAATACCAACCATAGAAGACCTGGAGGTCTGTATAGACAGGCAGTGACGAGGAGGTCATGTGGTTGGGTTTACAACCAATGGGAAGGCAGAACAGAAAGTCAATAAAAAGACAGACACACAGGGAGTAGGTCTCTTTCTCAGGGGAAGGATGACAGCAGCATCAAAGGGTAAGAAAGGGTTTTTAGTTCAGCTCTTAGCTACTACTCTGACCTCTTAGGCCTTTAACTCTGCATTGTCTCTGTGTTTCTTATTTAATAAGACTGTTACATCTACAGTCATCAGAGATCCTTTATCCAGTAACTGATGGAAGTAGATGCAGAGATTCACAGTTAAGCACTGGGAAGAGCTCCAAGCTCCAAGAGTCCTCCAGAAGAAAGGGAAGTGGAATTATATGAGCCAGGGGGAGGGGGGTAGTTGTCTAGGTCATGATGAAGGAATCCACAGAGATTGCTGACCTGAGTTCCTGGGAGCACATGGACCGGTGGCATGGGACTGACCTAGGCCCTCTGCATGTGTGTGACAGTTATGTAGCTTGGTCTTTTTGTAAGGCTCCTGCAGCGAGATCAGAACCTGTTCCTGGCACCTGTGCTGGATTATCTCATCCAGCCTTTTTGCAGGGAGAGGAGCTTGGTCCTATTGCAACTTGATGTGCCATGTTTTGTGCAAGCCATGGGAGGCCTTCCCCTTTCTGAATGGAGATGAAGGAGGAGTGGATGGAGAAGGGGGTAAATGGAAGTGGGGGATGGGAGGAGAGGAGGGAGAAGAAACCGTGGTCAGTATGTAAAATAAATGAAAAGAATTAATGAAATAAAAATCTTGCATGTTTCTGGACTTTCCTAGCAAATAAATACATTGTAGCATAAAAAAAAAAAAACCAAAAAGATAAAGCCTAGGAGGCATGTCCTCCAATAAAACAAGGTCACAAGGGCAGGGGAGTACAGAAGGAAAAAACTCAGATAAGGGAGTCAGTAATAGTTAAATTCTTAATATCCAGCTAAACAATATACAAACAGTAGGAAGAAAAATAAAAATGGTTTATTCCTGAAGAGAACCCAGACTCTGATGTTTCTGTCATTACTCTCCTTTCCAGGTCTGTGGTGGTATTGTGTTCTCCAAAATATTGTGCACCCTAATAAATTTATCTGGGGTCAGAGAACAGAATAGCCACTAGATACAGAGGCTAGAAAATGGTGGCACTCACGCCTTTAATCCTAGCATTCCAGAGGCAGAAATCCATCAGTCTGGATCTTTGTGAGTTAAAGGCCACATTGGAAACAGCCAGGCATGGTGACACATGCTTTTAATCCCAGAAAGTGAGCCTTTAATCCCAGGGAGTGATGGCAGAAAGCAGAAAGGTATATGAGGCATGAAGACCAGAAACTAGAAGCTTTTAGCTGGGTAAGCTTTCAGGCTTTGGAGCAGCAGTTCAGTTGAGATTCATTCTGGATGAGGACTCAGAGGTTTCCAGTCTGAGGAAACAGGATCAGCTGAGGAACTGGCAAGGTGAGGTGGCTGTGGCTTGTTCTGCTTCTCTGATCTTTCATCATTCACCCCAATACCTGGCCTCAGGTTTGATTTAATTAATAAGACCATTTAAGATTCCTGCTACACAGGTCCTTCTGGTGTCCACAAATGCACTGGTCACAACACTTGCTGTCCCGTCCTCACCTTCCTTCTGATCATGTGAGATGATATAATGCTACATGGTAAAACCAAGAGAGGTGGGTGATCCCGACCTTGTCATGGAGTGTCACGGTCCTGTTAACCTAATGATACATCAGAAGGAGGGTCATTGAACTATGGTGATGCTCATTGAATATAGGTAATGAAGATGGCAGAAAATGGAATGTTACAGAAGGCCTACAGTGTATGTAGTGAAACAGTGCACATTTGTTAATTTGATGAAGTATTTGACTGTCTCTACACATGACACTATGCTGTATATTTCAATAACTTGGTTAATATTTCTTTACCAGAGGTACAGTGAAAGTAACATGTTTTAAGAGTATACAGTGACCATCACCACCATGAAGCCATGCATTATTACAGGCACATTGGGTGTGGTAGATGTTAGGAAATCAAATGACCAGGCTAGGCTTTGTGGAGGAACCCATGCTGGTTTTCATTCAAGACCACTTTTTAGCAGTATCAATGATAAAAGCAATGATAGAGATGATTCTGCCTCTACCATCTCTGCTCATGCACATTTCTTGAGAAATATCCTCAGCAAACGTAAACAGGTTAATTAAGATGCTAAGAGGTTGGCACAGTTTCTGAGCAGATTAACACCACACAAAATTTCAGTATAACTAGCTGGTATTTGTTCTTGCATGCAAAGCTGAGTTGTACAACTGGGGCAGAATCCAAAAGGACTGAAAGAAGTTAATTAACTCAATTTTCCAAGGTCCTTGTCATCTGGTCTTAGGGCCAGGGAACAAGACAAATCCTATGAATATAAATTTATAGGCATATGCAAAAGATTGTGGTTAGAATTAATACAACTATCAATTTTCACATTATCCAAGTCTGATGATATAAATTGTTAGCTGCAATTAGAAAATGCATCTGGAGTCTTATGGTGGCAGAAGTGGGACGTATTTATGCCAATATCAGACATTCTCTAGGTTTGATCTGATTTGAAACTCACCTGGGATGCTCAATAAGAGCGCAGATTCTGGGGTCTCACTCCAACATAGTCATAGAGTATATGGTATCTCCTTTGTTTCTGAGCGGTTCATTCAGTGGTTTGGTGACATGCTCGGTTTAGAATACATCTGTCAAGCTGTACACAAAAGACATGCATAGAATGCTGTACTGTACACTATAATTAGAAATACAAATGGGAGGCCTGGAAACATTATTCTTAATGAGCCACTAGGAAATTCTTTGCTTCCTGTTCCCACAGCTTTATACCTCCTTAGTCTAGAAACCTCCAGCCTAGGAGAAGTTCTTACACCAGGAAACACAACAATCATTCCACTCAACTGGTTGCTTAAGCTAACCCTGCCACTCTCATTTCCTCATACATCTCGACTCCACAGCAAAAAAGAGAGTTACAAAAAAAAGAGAGTTATGGTTGGAGTGACTGGTCTAAACTGCCAAGGGGTAAACTAGATAACCTCTTCAACAGAGATAAGAAAGAGCATTCAGTAATATAGGAACTCCCTTAGGATATCTCATGGGATTGCTATGCCAAGGAATTCAGGTCAATGAGAAACTACAACATCTGATCTAGGCAGAAATGCTAATGACTCGGGTCCTCAGAAATGAAGATGTGCTCACTAAGCATTCATTTCATATTATAATGTCCAACTTGAATTTAAGAACTTCCCTTTTGAGGAAGAGATCAATGTGGTTTTGGGTGTACATAAGAGAATTACATCACAACAGGAAGATTATATTTGCATTGTGTCTTTAGGGAGTTTGATGCAAGTGACTGGTATGGTGTCAAGATCCCGGATGGACTTGTAAGGGTTAACTTTGTGTGTTGAACTGATTGGACCCAGGAATGACCAGATAGCTGGGGAAACCTATTTGTAAGTGTGTGTCTGTGAGTGTTCCTGGAGCAAGAGATTAGCATTTAAATTAGCGGGCTGCACAAAGTCTGTCAGTCTCAGCAATGTGTGCAGGCAGTATCAATCTCCTGCGGGTGTGAACAGAATGAAAAGGTGAAGGAGACACAATTTTTCTCTCTCTGGTTGAGCTGCAGCATCCATCTTCTTCCCCCTTCAGGTATTGACATTTGTAGTTATCAAATGTTGGGAACCCAGACTGTACTTGTAGCATTGTTCCTGTGATCTGCAGGCTTTAGGCTTGCAGTGGAGCTGTCTCATTGGCTGTCTCATTAACCATCTTGTGTCACTCTGACCACAATACAAACAACGTAAGCGTGGAAAGATGCCTTTTGACTCACAGTTTCAAGGAGGTTTCAGTTCATTGTAGCATGGAAGGTATGATGGAATGGTGCAGGTCAAGAGTGTCATGGAATCTGGTGCAAGGTGTTCACATCATATCTGACTAGCAAACACAGAGGATAACAATAACCAAGGGCTATGGTGATAATTTATTTTTGCTGAAATGTGGTGATATTTTATTTGTGCATTAATAAATAAAGCTTGTCTGGAGATCAGGGGGAAAAGGCCAGCCATTTTAAGTAAACAAAAATGTCAGGCAGTACATGCCCTTAATCCCTTAGCAGGCAGGATCTCTGTGTGTTCAAGGCCATGCTAGGCAACAGAGCCAAGCATGGTGACACACGCCTTTAATCCCAGTACCAACCATTGAGACCTGGAGGTCTGTACAAACAGACAGACTGTGACAGAGCTGTGTAGGAAGAGGAAGTGAGGTAACTGGGCTAATAGAGCCAATGGGAGGGCAGAAAAGGAACGCATATAAAGCCTGGGTAGACAGGAAGTTACACCATTTGGAAGCTGCAGAGTTGGTGATGTGAGGTTGCCTGGTGGCTTTCTGTATTTCCTTGATCTCTCTAACGCTTTAACCCAAATTTCCAGCTCTGTGTTTTTTTAATTTAATAAAACCATTTAGAAATTTGGCTACAAAGGGCCAGGCTCCAAACTTCAAAGGCCTGCTCCAAGTAAATCCTGATTTTTCACCAAGTAAATCCTGATTCTTAATGGTGCCAAAGTTTCCCCAAGTAGTTCCACCAGCTGGGGAAAAAATGTTCAAATCCTGAAACTGTGGCGACATTTCAAATTCAGACTGTAAGCCTGGGTACCCAGCTTGCAGATGGCAGATTGGGGGACTTCATAATTGTGGGACCTAATGGGTATCTCATTTAAAAAAAATCTGTCTATATACCTTACACACTGCCTTTCTTTACCAGGAGAACCTTGGCTAATATAGTAGCATAGTCATGTGTAGAAAATGTGGATCAAGACAGACAGAAAAGATTTGAAATAACATTATGGTATACATTCAGAGGATTGAAGACTTGTAGGCTATTTTTAATCTCTTACACAATCTGATAAAAGAAACACATTGCAAACGTATGGAGTACCCCAAAACACAGTAAAAGCAATGCTTTATTGGAGCCATCAGTTTTGTGAGCAAGATGGTGTCTCAGGAGAGGATCTTTAAGGAATAGGTTACCAACTCATTTCCTAGATAAGGCAGTCAAAACATGGTTTACTGGGGATCTTCAGCTTTTACTGCAGCATAGCACAGTGGAGAAATTACAAGGCTTAGGATATGTAGTATAAACTTTTAATGTACAGAGTGCCTAGGAGAGTGTCCAGCATAGAATCAGAACTCATTGTAATAATGGGAAAACCTAATTTCATCATTAGATGTTTCCAGAAGGACAAATGATGACAGCTTTGGACAATTCTAGTGTTTCATGAAAACATGGACAATGTTCTAATGATCATTTCTTATATTAATTTTTTTCTTTTCCCTAATTAGTTCTCATTGGTCATCTCAGATGGCTTAATTGATTTCACTATGTTATGAGCTGATATACAAAGCTTTCACACGGTTACTAGGTTAGCACAACATTTTGGTTTCAGTGTGACCATGCTGAAAGATATTCCCATTGAAGATACCATAAATCAGGAGCTTCTTTCCCACACCCCTGCCACTATTGAGGATCCAGAGCACACAAGAACATGGAGCCATTCTGCCCTCAGTGCTTACACTCACATCCCTTCGCAGGTATTTTTAGTGGCATTACAGCTGTAGTCTGTATTTTTTAATCCTGTAATATTTTCATGGAGTGGGAGACAGTCTCCAAAGTCTGTGTTTATAAGGCACCCTGAGGGTACAGCACATCTATTACCCTGGGGAAGGTGGTAACAGGGAAACAAATGATAATGGCAAAATGCTAATGACTCAAATGAGCTGAAAATGATGATGTAGCACTTGGAGCTTTCCAGTTCTTGGGATGAGCGGGGCCTATCTTTAGCTTGATATATAAATGTGTCTCAGAGAAGTCTTGCAGGGCTGTTTGTCTCTCAGTGATCCAGACAATTCATTAGCATATGGCATCCTTCTCCAGTGACAATTACCAGAGGATGCATGTGGACCGCCTGTGTACGGATACTGTAGTGTAATTTTGCTTCAGGGGATATTTTCATAAACAAGGAAAACCCATTATTTTTACCCATCTAGAATTGCAAATTAATTGAACAATTAGTAGTAATAGCTTGAATGTATGTAATGGGGCACCTTGCATCCCAAAGTACTGTACTGACGATATATGTGCACCAGGGCCTCGCTAGTGAGAGAAGCGTGTCTCTGGGATAGGCACAACATATGTAGAGCAAACGTAGAAATCCTTTCATCACCTAAAGTCAATGGAAAGAGGATAGCATAACCAATGAAAAAGAATTTATCAAAAATGATTTGGCTACTCCACATGTAGTTGCTGAGTGGCTAGAAAGAAAGAGAATAAACTATACATTTTGCTTGTTGGGTAGAAAAAAGTGTTTGACATTATTAGACAGATTAGATATACCTTTGAGTATGACAAAATAATAAAGTTGGAACTAATAATGAGAACCATTGTCTGTGCCTTCATTTTAAAATGGCTATGTACAAATTTAGTGTTTGCTAGGAAGGAAGAAAGCATGGTCTACATTTTCATATTAAAACAATTGTCTCTTCACAAGGATTCCTAATCAGACATCTGATTGCAACTCATCATTTGACTGGCAGCTGTACCATGCTGTGGCTGGAATAGCTCTTCAAATCCACATGATCCCCAGCAGCTGTATTATGTCTGCTTCCATGCTGTCAACAGCATAGGAACACAGAATTATTAACAAATACAGTAGCTTGTATCTCCACACTAGACACCACTCCACCACTCTAGTGTCTTATGATGTAACTTATAGTACTATGGACATTGATAAGTTCAGAAAAAAATGTTAAAAAATGATTAAAAATATGGTGATTTTTTTTTTAAAAAAACTAAACATATATAAGAAATACCTAGCTGGTATCTTTTCATTAAAAAACATATAAAGAAATTCCATTATTAACACTCTCTTGTAGAACCTGCATAGAATACTTGTTAGTGGTGTAAGTATGAGAGAAACAAAACTAAACTGCTAAAGACAATTATGTTAGGCTGTGGACACATTCTTGTAGGAAAGTCATAAGAAATGATTGTTGTCCTTAATTTTCAGCACATTACTTTCTTTGAGTTCTATGAATTTTATCTAACTCTATATGATGTAACATTTCCCAAACTATGCATTTGCCTTTTATCTCTGGTCCAAAATAGTCTAATCTTTTTTTCACTGCCTTAAAAATCATCTGAGTAGTGCTGGGAGTGGGGATGAGGAGATGACTCATTGAGTAAAGGGCTTGCTGTACAAGTAGGAAGATCAGAGTTTGAATCCCCAGCAATCATGTAAATGGTATGTGAGTATGACAGTCTGCCTGTATTCCCTGGGCTACAAGGCATCCCTGAGGCAAGTTAACTAGCTAAATTAGTCCAAGTACTGAGCTCTGAATCCAGGAAAAGACCTTGCTTCAGTAGATAAAGTGGAGAGCAACTGAGGATTGTATACAGTATTAACCTCTGGTCTACACACACACACAGACACAGACATTCAGACATTCAGACATTCAGACAGACAGACAGACAGACAGACAGACAGACACACACACACACACACACACACACACACACACACACCTGCACATGTGTGGGTTCATGCACATGCTAAAATGCATGCACACCCATACAAGAACGCATACCCACACATACACCACACCCACATACACTCAAAAATCATCTTTTCAATGCATAATAGTTTTTTTTCAGTTTTATTGAAAGTATCTTTTCAGAATAGTGCTTTCTCAGTCTCTTACAAACATTTAGAAACTTAATGATTTCCTACTACCTTCCAAACACAATTTACACATGCTTCTACTATTTTGAAACCATATAGTGGCTGGTGTCAATTAATCCATCTAGAATTGTTTTGCTGGTATTCCTGTAAACAAGCACTATTTCATTTGGATTGTTTAGTTACCATCCACAGAAACCGCTACTATCATGTTGATCTCTTTAGTTAGCTCATGTTGCCTCTGCTATTTAGAATATACTCCTCATTATCTGATAGTCTTATACAAAGCTCATATTTTAAATTCTACTTAAGTCTATCATTTGCATCCAGGGTAACATATTCTTGTCTAGTAGATGTGACTAAATAGCTAAAAAGTCAGTTAGCATGGACTTCTCAGCATTTTTTTTTAACACTGGAAGATTTAAAACTTTAAAATTTAGAAAAGCCAAGAGCCCAAGAAAACTAGCCAGATTGTCTCATGGATGCAGTTTTTGGAATAAGGGGAAACTCTGAAGTAGGCCAAACATTATAAAGTACAAATCAGCCTCAATCTAAAAGCAAAATTAATTTCAGATGATGTACTTCCTCTCTACTTGCAAAAGACAGAATGAATCTATCAGAGAGAAAGACATCTATATTCACAGCCTCCCTAAATTTCCATACACAAATAGAATTCAATCAGTAAGTATCAGGCATATCAAAAACCGCTGTAAGAGAAGACATAGACAATAGGAACAGAGCCCAAAGTGACCTACCTATAGGAGTTGTCAAACATAACCTTTAATATAGCTAAAGAAATACATTTAATAAAAATACAAGAGCGGGATTTTTTATTATCCTGTCAGGGAAACAAATTAAATATTATACCTAATAGCTATAATAATAATAATAATAATAATAATAATAATAATAAAAAATTCAACAAAAATATTAATTACAAAAGTATGAAGATATCTTGAAGGTCCACTTCTCTCTCCTAAATCTGTCATTTGAGAGAAGTGTTTCAACAAACAAACTATTTCATGGAAAGAGTAGGTAAGCCATGTAGGATTGGGACAACTGTCTGATGATGACAGCGCCAGGCAAGCTTGGGTACCAGTCTCCAGACTGAAGGAGAGGCAAAGTGCTGCTGGGGTGACACTTCTCACATAAGTGGGGTTGACAGAAAACCTTGATACAGCATCTGCTAGGAAGCTGAAGTCACTATTATACAAGACACCGGAAGCAGGAAAACACAAAGAAAAATGACAAGGAGGGAACTTACAGTTATAAGAGAAAAAGTTAAATAAGAAGGAAAACATTGATGATATCCTACTTGACTCTGTAGTAAATCAAAACTGTCATAGTAGTATAAACATTTTATAATGTTCATTGAAAATACATTTTACAGAGAACGAGTGGGCTTATTATGTAATAGATCTAAACTGACACCTGTAACAATGAGGCATAGAGAGTGTTTACAATTGACAATAAATAGTATGATACAAAAGAGACTTAACATTAATAAGGTAACTATAAGAAGATTTTTAAGGTAACAAAAGCATAAGATTGGGGAAAGGGGTAGATTAATTCATGGGACAGTTTTTTTCCTTTGTTTTTTTATTGTGTTCACTTATTTCTTTGATAAAAACTAAATGTTGTGTGTTATAGAAAGTTTGAGAAAAAGAAAATGAGAAAATAAAATTAGTCTAATTCTGTCACCCAGACTATCCAGTTTTGCACATATTCCTTCAAGTCCTTTATAAAACACATACACACACACACACACACACACACACACACACACACACACACACATCTTTTTAAATGATTTACTTATTTATTTTTATGTGCATTGGTATTTTCCTTGAAGGCAGGTCTATGTGAGGGTGTCAGGTTCCCTAGAGTTACAGATAGCTGTGAGCATCCATGTGGGTGCTGGGAATTGAACCTGGGTCCTTTGGAAGAGTGCTGTTAACTAAAGAGCCATCCCTCTAGCCCTTACAAATAATTTTTTACAAACAAAGTTTATATGCCTTAAATTTTACTGTGACTATTTCCCCCTTCTACTTCATAAATCAAAAGCATACATTTTAATGCCTTCATTTCCCCAGTTTCTGTTAAGACTTTATATAACAACTCACCAGTGCTTGCATATTTAAGGTGTTTCTAAATTCAGGAGTATTATAAATAATGTTGCAATAAATACCCTTTTACATAAACATTACATATCATTTTATATAATCAGAGGTTATATAAATGATTGTGGTAATAATTGTCCTTTGCTCATTAAAAATCCTGATTATTTCCCTATGATAGATACCTAAAAATAGAACTGCCTACTCAAGTTTATGAATCATTTTAAACTTCTTGATAGATATAAATTATTACAAAATTGCTTTCTATGAAGGTTGAATGAATAATGCCATACTAGTTGATGAAGTAAGTGATACCAAGAATATATACTAAAAGGAAAGGTGCAAGATAGGTTGGTCAGTGTGGGCATGCAAAGGTTCCAACTATGACTTCGCTTTGACCTTCACAGCTTAGAGGAATATACACTGGTCCACTGACTGGCAATGCCAACAACATCAGTGAAGAAACTGTGAACCGATGTTTCTGCTGCTTTGATATTTTTATAGAGAAATGCTCCCTAACAACTGAAGACAGTTAATTAAGATGCCAAGAAAGCTGGCACATCTCTGTGAAGATCTGTATCTCCTAAGACATCCTTGTAATAACATGGGTTTATTCTTGCCTAGAAAGGCTGTGCTTATACAAAGTGGTTCAGAGTCCAATAGTCTGTGGTGAAAAACAATGGGACGGTTGGTTCAGGTGATTGCAGCCTCCTCAGCTTCAGTCCAAAGGCTATAAAAGCTATAATCATAATCATGGTTATTAGTACAACTCATTTTTGCTTTACCAGAACTTCATGTTTTCCAAATCCATTAATAGAAAATAAGATGCAGATTGTAAAGTAAATTATGATGTGTCATGAAGGATGGTTCCCAAATAGTGGTAGTTATCTTAGTAGCCTCAGTTACCTGAAAGATTTTTTAAAATCTTTTTATGAGGGGATCCCAGGCTCATTCTTATAAATGAATACAAAAGGCCCTTCTTATTTTGCACATCATGAACTTGGTAAATACACCTGAGTACAGGGTGGAAATATTTACTCAGTCACTCTAAAACAAAAGCATCTTGAAAAATATTGAAGATTCGGGGAGCCAGGGTAATCTCTGTAAGGATCCTCCAGAGAGAGCCTTTCACTTGGTCCTTTGAGAGGGTCCTCCTCCTAAATTCCTGCTCCTGAGTTGTCTTTTTGAATATTATTGAGGACCACTCAATTAATCTAGAGATGATTGTTGCAGGATATTTGATCACACCATGAACCCCAAGATTGCAAGATTGTATTTTTTTACTTGAAAAAAGAAAACATTTCTAGTTGTGGTGTGGCTCAGCCCTAGCACACACTTTTAATCCAAGACCTTTCTGCTTATTGCAAACAGGATTAAATAAAGTCAACCACAGGACAAGAGGGGAAGCAAGCAACCAGTTGACAGGAAGTAAACAAGAAAAAGCTATAAAGAGTAAAAGGGGAGTCAGGAGGACAGGAGAGAGATACCCACAGGAAACAGAAGGGAGGGACAATGAGTTGGAGGAATCTTGTTTGAGATGGCAGAGGAGAGAGGGAGCTTTTTTGGGAGGTCAGCTGAGGAGGAAGGTCAGCAGGCTGCTTTCTCTGCCTCTCTGAGCTAGCAGGTTTTCACCCTGGCATCTGGTTCCTGAGTCTTTATTGGTAAAAATTGAACGATTGAGATTTAGCAAAAAATGACAGATGATTATTAGAGTGTATAATTTATTTTTCATTTTTTCTTATAGTGTTTAAGAGTATTTAAAGATGTCAAATATGGAATACAATTTATGTGTTGATAATTATACAAATATATCATAGTACCTGTTTCACTAAGTAGTCTGTGGATGTGCAGTAATGCTTAATAATCCCTAAGAAACTATTGCCTCTGAATATTTATTTATTTCCAGTCAAACCAATCTTTAATCAAGAAGAGAAGTTACACATAAACTTGGACCCAGAAACTGGCCTATTCTGCTATGATTTTTGTGAATTCTTTATTATCTTGTAGTCCTTAGCTGCTGTTTAGATGCTCTGATAAACTTCAGAAGACTTAACATTTTGTGGGTAAAAAGTACAGAAAGTGTGGAACTGCCACAGTGAAAACTGTGAGGCACTTAAAAAAATGGAAGAAGAGACTAGAGGAGTCAGTAGTAACCAAAGAACTGGTAGCATGCAGATTACCTTCCTATACCAAAGACACTGGCATTTAAAGGTGAAGGCTTATTGTGGGTACCAGCTTGACTTCTCCATGTTCAATGATTTGTGTAGAATTCTTCTTCAACAATAGGGCCTTGCCATTGGTTTTTGGATAGAAACCTATATACAGTCTTGGCCACAGCCTGGATTATTTGGAAATTTCCATGAGACCCCTTCAGTCAACAACTCAATTAGATGTAACGCAAACCTGGGACTAGAAGCTTCATTTGGTGACAAAAGATGTCCAGTGGGGACTCTTTCCCCCATTATTTGGTGATTTTATTTTGATTGCCTTCATATATGTATAAATTTTAGGAATTTCTATTGTATTAGGATTCCATAGTACTCATCAAATGACCTTTAATTGTAGCTGTCTCTCCCCATAATTTCTCCCTCATACTCTTCTTCCCCCCATTCCCCACTTGATCCTACTGTTTGAGTCCCCCCACTCATCCGTAACTATCCGTCCTATTTCCCTTTCCTAGGGAGATCTAACTTCCATCCCTTAATCCTTTAATCTATATCTAATCTCTGTGGGTCTGTGGATTGTAGGTTGGTTATCATTGACTTAACCTCTGATATCCACATATAAAAGAATACATACCATATTTGTCTTTCTAGGTCTGAGTTAACTCAGGATGATTCTTTTTCTAGTTCCATCCATTTGCCTGTGTACTTCATGATTTCATTTTTAAAAAGCTGAGTAATATTCCATTCTGTAAATGTACCACATTTTCTTTATGCATTTATCTATTGATGGGCATTAAGGATGTTTCCAATTTCTGGCTATTGTGAATAGAGTAACAATTAGCATGTCTGAGCAAATGTCTCTGTGGTAGGATGAAGCGCCCTTTGGGTATATGCCAAAGAGTGGTACAGCTGTATCTTGAGTTAGATAATTTCCCAACTTCCCAAGTGACTGCCACACTGATTTCCATAGTGGCTGTATAAGTTTGCACTCCCATCAACAATGTATGAGTGTTCCCCTTATTCCTCATCCTTACCAGCATGAGTTGTCAACTCAACCACAAGCCCTTTGACCTACAATGGTGTCCTACCTGAAAGATATGCTAGTACAATGGTAGCACAGAGCTTGTGGGAGCAATCAACCAACATCTGATTTGACTTAAGGCCCACTTCACCAGATGGAATCCATCACCAATACTGCTTGGGTGATCAAGAGCCTGAAACTAGATAACCCAGGGACTTATGGTAAAACCAAGTACTACTTATTGTTCTACTAAGGAACTGAGCAATACAATGAATCCTAATGATATTCTGCTATACAGATTAGTGCCTTGCTCAGCCATCATCAGAGCAGCTTCCTCTTGCAACATGTAAGAACAAGCACAGAGACCCACAGCTAGACAATATGCAGAAAGTGAGAAACCTTGGAACACTTAGCCTTGAATGGTATATTTCCACCAAATCCCTCCCCCCAGGCTCAGGGAATCCTGAGGAAGAGGAGATGGAAAGAATGTAAGAGCCAGAGGAAATGAAGAGCACCAAGAAAACAAAGCTCTCTAAAGCAACAGAATGGGCACATATGAACCCACAGATATGAAGGCAGCATGCACAGGGCCTGCACAGGTCTTCACCTGATGGGTCCTAGAACTGAAAGGAGAAGTGAAGACATGCCCCCTTCCCTAACCCAGAAGCTGTCTCCAGTTGATGAGCACTTACTTGCTAATGAATATTTAATTTTTTCCAATGAAGTCTCTCTGGAGAAACAAACTACTCTTAAGGATAGGCTCTATGTCCAGCAGCAGATGGCCAACAGAAAACAAACTCAGGGGTTTCTTTGGAGGCTCCTTGTCTCTTAATCTCATGTCAGTCAGTGATTTTAATATAATATATATATTATGAATGAATTATATATATATATATATATATATACATACACACACACACACTTGTTGTATGTGTGTCCCACAGGTCATTAGCATATATATTATGGCTTCTAGTTTAGTGTTTTTTGGAATTCCTGAGTGTGAAAATGGGTGAGTCTGTGTCTATAGCTGTTTCTTGTGTCTTTTCTTGGACACTTTTCCTTCTGTTCGTTAGTTTTGTCCTTGCCCAATACGTTAGTTTTGTTTTTTATATTATTTTCTAACTCAGTTTTATTATTATCCCTTAGAAGCCTGTTTAATCCAGACAGAGTCCAGACAGAAGGGGTGTGGAGCTAGATGGAAGGGGAGGTGGGGAGGAGCTGCAGGAAGTAGAGGGAAGGATACTCTCGACCAAAATATAGTGAGTGAGAGAAAAATCTATTTTCAATAAAGGGGAGATAAAAGGATGAAAAATAAAGGTCTCACCAAAAGAATTTCGTCCCTAAGAGTCTATTTGGCATGTAATGGGGTGCTCCTGGAGGACACTGGAGCAGAGGGAAGACAGAAGAGAGTTCTGTTCTTCAGCTCCATACCGTGGACCAAGAGGCAGTGTGGGGGTTGTGACAATAGTTTGTGCAATTAAAGAAGAGTGATAGGAGGAAGGAGAGGAGCAGGGCATGGGCCCGACCTAGGCTCTCTGCATGTGGGTGACAGTTGTGTAGCTTGGTCTGTTTGTGGGGCCTCTAGCAATGGGACCAGGATCTGTCCCTGGCACATGAGCTGGCTTTTTGTAACTTATTTCCTGTGGCGAGATGCCTCCTTAAGCCTTGATGCAGCGGGGAGGAGCTTAGTCCTGCCTCAACTTGATAAGTCATGTGTTGTTGACCCCAATGGGAGGCCTTACCCTTTCTGAGGAGTTGTGGGGGGAGGTAGAAAGGAGGTGGGAGGAGGGAACAGAAGGAGAGGAGGGAGGGGAAACTGGTTGGCATGTAAAATAAATTTTAAAAAATTAATAATAAAAAATACTTGCAAGTGAGGAACAAGCAATGTTGTTTAAAGTTCTTTTCATTTTATTTTAATTTTTTCCATGTCTCTGTATTTTGTCTTCCTGTATGTCTGTGTACCACATGCATGCAGTGCCCACAGAGGCCAGTAATGTGGTGTGGATCTTCTGGAAGCAGAGTTACAGAAGGTTGTGAGTTGCCATGTGCATGCTGGGAATTGAACTCGTGTCCTTTGTAAGAACAGCCAGTGTTTTAAGTACTGAGCCCCCTTCCAGCCCTTATTCTGTGGCTTTAATTTGAGGCTGATATTTGAAGACTGGTTGAGAACTTGAATCAGTGAAAGCCCCAGCGTAATCCGGTGCATTTGCAGCCTT
>CABHPQ010173397.1:0-22004 GCA_902168405.1 Peromyscus aztecus
ACACAGAGTCTCACATTGTAAACAAATGAATTACAACAGAAGACAGTAAGGTGTCTTGCTATATTTCTAACTCAAATATATCTAAGGATTAGATTCCTGCCAACATTCATGTATGGGTAGCAGCTAGGAAAAGTTTAATACTATTCATAGTTTCTTTGCATCAGCAAAATAATGTCCTGGGAACTGACCTTTTCTCAAATCACACCTCTTCATTTGTTGTCTTTTAATTATATATCCTGTTCATAGCTACTTGACTTTCAAATTTTGCATAGTACAGAAACAAAAAAAATTATATATTTGTGTGCTTAGGTTAGGTTTTTATTTCCTTAATTCTATATTTCAAAATCCATTTCCATAAGTACCAGTTATAAGATTTAGTGGCTAAGAAACAATGCTGTTTTTATTTACATATTAACCTGTATGAGAACACAGCTTCTCCTCTTTCATGAGATCGTCGAAGCAAAACTGATGTAACATGAACTCTCTAGTATAGGCTAACGTATCTAATTCTTTTAATTTTGATATCTTTATACAGTTAGAAAACCATTACCACAATTAAGATGTCATCTTCACTACTTCTCACTTTCTTCCATGTCCCTCCGTAATGCACTCCTATCCATTTCTGCTCTTAGCTATCCAAATTTCCTTTCAACATTAAATTTGTGTGTGTGTGTGTGTGTGTGTGTGTGTGTGTGTGTGTGTGTGCAGATATGGTTTTTATCTAATACCTTTATGTGTTCTTAAATACCATTTCCAAGACAGTATTTTATAATTAAATTCTGCTAGCAAATCAATTTTCTATATTGATTTCCCTAAAAAATGGTTATCTCCTTTACATTTACAAACATTATTTTCCCTAAATATACATGCCTTTTAATCCCAGCACTTGGAAGGCAGAGGCAGTCATATCTCTGAGTTTGAGGCTAGCGTGGCCTATAGAGTGAGTTCTAGGACAGCCAGGCCTACACAGAAAAATCTGTTTTGAAACAAACAAACAAACAAGCAATGGATTAACTATATTGTACTTTCAGAGCACTGAAAATGCTGAGTCTTTTTATTGAGGCTTCTAACAGGGAGTTGTCTACACATCCTACTTTTATTCCTGCATAAGGTATTTTCTTTATCTGTGACTTTTAAATAATGAATATGAAGCGCCTGGTCTTGGGATATGTATATGTATTTTATTTGCTTTTTAACCCTCTTTGTTGATCCTTAAACTTTTCACTTGTGTAGTTTGATGAAGTTCTTAACTTCCAAAGTTCTTAGCCATTATCTCTTTAAACATTTCATCTGCCATATTCCTTCTCCTTTCTTTTATGGAATAATTTGATGCTAAGCCATTAGATATTGTATACCAACTTAGTAGGCTCTATTCTAATCTTTTATTTTGCCATTTTTTCCTCTTTGTGCGTCGTCCAGGTAAATCTTTCTCTTCATGAATCTACAGTTTCCAGAGTCTTCCCAGCATTTCTGTAAGTCTGTTGTGTCAAGTCTGTCAGAATGAGTCTTCATCACTGTTTTGATAGTCCTTATTTCTGGGATTTCTTACTTGTATTTTCTTACAGTTTTGATTCCATAATTTAATTCTTCATGTACTGTTGCATTTTATCAGCTTCTTCTGCTTGAGAATTGAATACATTGATAATGGTTATTTTAAAATGCTTATCTGAAATTTCACTATCATCATCAACTTGGTTCTGTTGATTACTTCATCTCTTGACCATGTACTGTTCTCTGCTTTAGTTTTTAGATGTTCTTATGTTTTAGCTAATTTCTTGGCATAGTTTGTAAGGCATTAGAACTGGAATAATTAGTATTTATGCCTGTTATTCACATGCTTCTTTTGTTAGACATTCAGAGTGGAGAGTTGAGTTAATTTGGGAAAATGTAAGGCTATTTTTGAAATTGGTTGTCATTCCTTTGATGTTATCATGTCATTAATGTGAGGATTAATGTGTATGGGAGTATTATTTTAGACACATTCAAAATAGTTTTGTTATCTTTTTTCATCCATCATATTTTAATTCAACTTCAGATTTTATCTGTTACCTATAATTTATATAAACTAACTTTTCTTCCTGTAGTTAATTTATAATCTAATACTTTCATTATTGGAGAATGTACTTTGCATGATTCCCATCATTTGAAATTTATTAAGCCTTACTTTATGGCCCAGATTGTATTTTGTCTTAATCAATGTTCCAGAAAGATTGTGAGTGTGATATTCTCTCAGATATGTTTGATTGATAATGTTTTCAATGTCTTTGTTTCTGTCTTATATCAGCTATTAAAATAAAGTATTGTCCTTAAATATGGTTATAAATATACTTATTTCTCCTTTTAGATCTATTTGCAAAATGTATTTGAAGGTTTTCTATTAGTGCATAAACATTTGAGTTGATAAGTCTTTCTAGTGAATTGATTAGCATAGGATATATTTTCATCATCTTATTTTTCATGAAATGTCACATTTATATTTGTTTAAAAATTGGTTTATATGTACATATAACTATAAAACTAAGACATACTGAAGTATACTATGCTAGCTGATGACTAAAGCATAACATACCCAAATCTGACCTTTCCGAAGAAACTATAGTGGGAGATGGGTGAAATCCAAGCAACCTCTCCAGTGTAGTTAGTCACATTGTACCAACATTCATTTCTTGTTCTTGTTAAAGACATCATGGTGAATATAATTTGCAACATAAGAGTAGTCTTAATGAATGAGACTGCACAATATTATCTTTTATAACATTTCCAAAAGCCTAAATTGATTTTTAAATTTCTGAATAATTACCAAAACAAATCTCTGTAACACCTGCCTACATGGCAAACTTCACAGCCTCCTCCAGTCTTTTCTTCTTGCTCCAGACAGCATGGCTTTTCTTCTCCCACAGTGAGCTTGGGATGCTCCTTCATTCAGGGCTTGATGCACAGAACCTTTCCCTGCAGCTTCAATTAAATCAATTACCACCGCTTCTGAAGTGGTAACTCTCTTATCAACCTCAGGTCTCAGATCAAGATCACATGGACACCCCTCAGTAGAACAAATTCCTGATGCACAGACTCTCACATACCATGTTTTAAACTTCACAGTCCCAGTTATAATTGCAGTTATGAATTACTTTCTATGGTTATTTGTTAGCATTTGTCTCCTCTTCTGAAATTAGGTGGTTCATTTCTATCTATGCTTTTATTTATCCAGTGCTTACCACTATGGCTCTGGCATGATATAGTTCCTCAAGATATACATGTTTAGTAAATGATACTGTATCTTACGTATGGAGGCCAAAATTCCACCTGAGATTAGCTTAGTGAACCGAGGGGTTTATAAGATCTGATTTCAGGATGAGATAGCTTATGTGCTGAGATCAAACAATTGTTGTTTGGGTCTTAAATTCTTCTACTTCTTGTCTACAGCAGGAGAAGAATGTACTTCTGTTTGTACCAGTGGTGTGGACAGACAGAACCACTCTAGGTGCAAACATTGGATGGGAAAACGCAATTCAAGAATCTGTTCCTCTGTGTTCCTTGCTGTTCAGCTCTTTGCCCCAGGAAAAGTTCAGGTCACTCGGTCACGCAATGTGAAGTGTTGTTCATCAATACCTTTCCCTGGATTGGCAAAAGATGAGAAAATGCAGAGGTTTCTAAAGTATTTCCCTTTCATTTCTTTCTTATATCTCCCCCTTCCCAATGGTAATTGAAAGGAGTTAAAACTCACTTTGTGATTTGCTGTTTATCAGACAAATGATTCTTTGAGGCAATTCCCTATGGGACTTGCTTTACATTTTGGGTACATTCCAGTTCAGTAACAGCAGATGGAACATCATAGTTAAAATTTTAAAAAGAAAGACAATGAAATGAGTTCTGGAGAGATAACGAGACTACAGTTACATAGATGGAAAAAAAAAGCTTTAAAAATTACTATTTGCATCTAAAACCCATACCCAGGGAATTGAGAGATGAGGGAATGTAAGGAGAAGGGATGTTAACTCTGATGGTTTATATTATGAAGTTCTTTTTTGTTATGAGACGCAGTAATGGAGAATAGGTTCCTTCCATGTTTTCTGAATTTCTTCCAACCTATAATATTCCCTCTCCTTTTTTTGAGGGGTAGGGAGTAGGGAAGAAATAAATGTAAGCCCAGTTCCTCTTGTAGTCAGTACAGGTGTTCAGGGTGGCTGTGCCACTCATTAGTCACCTCACTTAAAGTTCAATGCTAAACATTAGTTACCCTAGATATAAAACAAAATTTACCTCTTTAAGTGTATGATTTACTCTTAAATTTCATGTGACAAGTGCTCTTCTGATTTCATTGATGACACATCATATAAATGACAACCTAAGGTTGTTTCTTGTATATGTCCTGTGGACTCACCCATATAAGGCTTGGTCTTTGATTGGATCATAAAGAGTAACTAATCAGAAATTTCTCAAAAACATTTCCTTTTACAACAAAAGACAAAGCATGTATAGAGCATTCTATGATATGTTTATGAAAAGTGTTGACAAATAAATTCTTTAACTGTCATGAAGCTACTTCTGAAAAGAAATATTCCCTCCTGGAAGGAAGCTTAAGACTCAGGAGGTAAATGAAACTTACTAAGCTCAGGAAGTACACAGAGCTTATAAGGCACAGAAGCTCTTGAAAGTCATAGGGTTGAAGAGATCCCTTTCCAATGTTATCTAAGTGCTAACAATTGCTGGGTAATCTGGTCAGCTGAGCTCCCTATAAGTCACATAAAAACCTTAGAGCTGCAGTTTTGCTGAATTGTATCACAAGCTGGGGTGGTCTTTTTAGTGGTGTGATTGCCTTTAAGCTTTCATGTTCCTGTAAACAGCATTCCCTCATACTCCTGAAAATAGACCTTTTAAACTCCTTGATTTACCAAGCTACACTTGGGTGGAATCATTTCTTTAGTCTATGGTTGATGTCATATCTGGGGTGCATTGACATTTGTTCATGCTTCCCTAGGAAAAGTGACATAACATCTTGTGGTCAAAGAGAAGAGAGCTGATTTTAATGATTATGATCTCAAATTACAATTATGAATACCAGTTCTTTTTATTCATTTGACATATTCCAAGATTTTACCATAACTTTAATGATATTTCCTAAATGAAATGGCTTTGGTATACAATATTCCTCATCTGGGTGTTTTATTACAGCAGGAATTGCCCTGAGAGTTCTAATAAGCATGATGTATATGGCCAGTGGGGCTTAGATGGGGTACCTAACAAGTCTCTATATTTCCTCTTTCTTATCACATACCAGTCTCAAGAGCTGAGTATATAGCAAACAAGTGTAGTTTAGACATATTTTTAAGGATATTAAATGGGAGGAGTGACTGCTACCAATAAACCTATCATCCCTCCATGTGTTTACTGTAGATCTCCCTCAGAGAAGAAAAAGTCCTTCCCCACTTTGGGTGAAATTTTACAGGTGCTGACAAACGTCCATTTCCCTCCAAATTGTTCCAACATTCCTTGCATGATTTTGTTTGAAGTTCCAAGTCTCTGCATGGATCCATTTTGGTTGCTCATTGGCTGTTCCAAGGGATCACTCTCTTTCAAATATAAGTACCAGAAGGACTGAAGAACTGGACTTCTCAGTTGTTGTTAGTGACTGTGTCACTGTAGAAACTTTTGAAGAGGTACTTGTTCACAGGGTTGGTACAATTTAATAGCCCATAAGCTTAGATAGAGGATATGGAGGTATAGATTAGAATGGTGTTCTGAGCCGTGGGGTACTAGTCAGGAAGAGTGGCCTAGCAAAGTGGAAACTACTGAGAATTCCTATAAAAACTGAAATATGGAATGTGTAGAGATGGAAGGAATAGGCATGCCATTGAAAGGAGAATGTAAAACAGAAAGATGTGGGCGTAGTTGGTGCTTACATTTGCTTAGTTAAAGATCACAGGAGTCATAAACACACCAGTTAATAAAGTCAATGTCAAGATAATTTATAAATTATTACTTATTTATTTTTATCTGCAATGGAAGTGTAGAACATTTATCATCATTGATACACTAAATATCTGGCACTATCTAGCTCTTTGGTTTCACTGAATGTTTGTTCTATATCGGTTAAATTTATGCTTTCAATTTATTTGATAAAAGAGAAAATATTTATAAAAATGGTCAATAAGCAGTCTGTCACCTCAGGATGTTTACATCACAGATTCATTTTATGGTACCTTTTGTTTGTGGCCATCATCATGGTCTTACAAGGTATTATAATTCTGTATAATATTATCTCCTCTTAAAATGTGCTCTTACTCTGCAGAGAAGAAATGCTTTTTATCCAGAACTCATTGGAACAATTTTTGAAGTGACTCAGATGTATCACCACATCAACAGCAAAATAAATAAACATGACATTTAGAAAAACAAAAACACTGCTTGCTCATGCCTAAATTGGAAAAACATAGACGATGGATATTAATCAGTAAAGCATAATTATTTCAAGCATATCAATTAAGGCTAATAAGTCAAGAAACACTATGGTATATTTATAGCTTCGTTATGATAAACATACTTCAGTAGTTCAGATATGCAAGTGCATAGTATATAGAAATGAGCATGCTTATTCTCTTATGTTCCAGTTCTATAAAAATATTAAAAAGGTAAAAATTTCTTTTATATTCATGGGAGAAAAGGAAACATCCAGCTGAAAACTTTAAAGCTACAGATAATGTGAGAAGCATTTCATGGTACTTATATCCAACGGTTGTTGGAAAAATGTTCCACAGTTTTCACTTGGGGAGGAGAGAGGAACTCTGACTTGCAATATCTACTAATTTCTGTTCGTAAACACCCTCATCATAGTCAAGTTCAAGTTACAATATCATGACAACTGGCTTCCTCAATCCTGGAAAGCTCAGCAGTTTTCCCTGATGACTGTTATAAGATAGCCCCAACTTCTACATGCTGCAAAAGGTCATATGTGAAAGCAAGCCACATGTTATCAAGAGAAGTTCAGGAAAATAAACCCAGTTTCATTCCCTTTCTGCTTACTCACAAGTTAGCAAGTCGTCTATAGATGAAAAGACAGGTGCCCGAGGCCAGGTGGCACGGCCCCGTCTTTCTCATTCCAACTGTGCTTTCTTTATTATTAAACCCTAAGCCCATCTGTGTTGAAGAGGGTTAAAGAAGAACCAGAAATGCTATAGAAAGAAGTGGTTTGTCCTTTCTAACATGTAGATATTAAAATACTAAGCATGGGTTAGTTACAAGTTGCCTTCAAGCTTTGAAAGGTAGAAACATATGAAACACACACACACACACACACACACACACACACACACACACACACACTCCTTTGGGCTATAGGAGAGAAGTTGGAATTATTTGAGAGAATTTTCTTAGAGTCAGATTATAACACAGTTAAGTCTTTCCTCATCTCTCAACTTTATTTCAAATGATAAAGCTTTGGAGAGGGTGCCTCAGAGAGACTGAGACACGTTCTTACAATCTGAGAGAACACAGGGACAGATGCTTGTTCTGTGTGTCCAAAGTCTGCAGGCAGAATTTGAGGCTGGAGCCATTTGCTCAACGGGAGTGGTAAAGAGAATTTGGCATTGGAAGTCAGCCATGTTTTGGCTCGACTGAGAGCTCAACACAAGGAAGCTGGTCTGTGAGTCATTTACGAAGAGGCCTCATCTGAGAGGGCTTCCTTCTAGAGGACAACCATCTCAAAGGAAATCCTGAGGGTGCACTCAGGTAGAGCTGGACAGAAGGAAGAGCTCTAGCCCACACTGAGGGAAGTATCCTGAGCTTTCTCTCAGAAATCTCTGGGGCTCCTGCAAAGCACCATATGGGGAAATCAACTTTAAATACTTGCTAAAGTCAGAGAATATCAACAGCAGACTATCTCATGGCTCCTAATGCATGATATTATATATGTCCATTTTGTTCCACCCTTGCACTTCCACTTTCAGCCAGGAGCCAATGGAAACCCTCTGTGATAGAAGAAATCAAACGGGACTGGAGGCATTGTGGCACCCATCTTTCCCAAGGAAGGCTGCCTAGTTTGAAACAATACAAAAACAAGATGGGGCAACCTATGTGGGGATCTTAAACTGGACAGGCACAGTGACTTTGGAAACAGAGACTTGTCTTGTGGTTGATGGGTCTAGATGACTTTCTTTTTAATATCTAAGAGTCTAAATGACATATCCAGTCATATTGGAAACAATTGAGCCCGAATAATATGTGGAGAAGAACAATGGCATGCAGAATAAAGTTACAGTTTGCTTCACGTGTCAAAACTCACTCTTTCAATAAAAAGACAGTGATTTCAAACACTGTATGAAGCCCAAGAACTCATTGGGATATAATTCTTAACACTGTAACTGTAATTTCCCCCAAAGTGGTGTAATCAGAAGGGGCTGATGACAAAGGGCGGGGACGCCGCAAGGTGCATGCATGCAGTGCGGAGAGAATTACAGCATGGCAGGAAACAATGGCTGCAGCCCAGGCTCTGCCTTTTAAAAAGTGTACAAGTGGAAGAGAGAGGCTTAACCTTGCTTAAGCTCAGGTGGTTCTGCAAGCTAGCAATGGTGCTTTGGGTTTTTGTTGTTATTTCGGTTTGGTTTTTGCCCTGCCTGCCACTCCAAGTTGCTGGGAGACAATCAGGAAAAAAAAAGGGTTTTGAAAAACACAGAATTTCTATGAAGTGTTTGTTTGTAAACAGTTTACCTCATCAGGGCTCAGAAAAGGGTACATAGTAAGAAATGCAAGACTTTTTTATTGTTTTTCTTCTTAAATAGTTTCCATTGTCTTTTCGATCAGAGGAGTAAAATCTTTTCTCTACAGGACACTATTCTCATTCTTGATTTCATCCAACTAGAAAAAAAATTTAAAAAACTGAAAAATGACTCTGATTTCTTTAATGAATTTTCCTGGAGACTCAGAAATCCCAAACCAATAGTTTTTAGAAATATTAGTTTTAGAAATTAAAAAAAAAATTAGAAATATTTTCCTTTTTTTCTTTTTTCTTTTCTTTTCTTTTCTTTTTTTTTTTTTTCCTTTCCTGGAACTCACTTGGTAGCCCAAGCTGGCCTGGAACTCACAGAGATCCGCCTGGCTCTGCCTCCCAAGTGCTGGGATTAAAGGCGTGCGCCACCACCGCCCAGCAGAAATATTTTTCAAAAAAGTTTTTAGAAAGAAATAGACCACTTTCCAATATTTTAAATGAACACTGATTTGTGCTAAAAAAAAAAAAAAGCACATATGTCAGAAAAAAGCTGGAAATATATACAACAGAACATTAAAACAAGAATCTCCTCTCTTCTGAACATTCATGTTTGGACCATTTTCCTACTGGGTTGTTTTCTTGCTCACAAGTAGAAGCCCTTTCATAGATGGCACATGATTGCATGATGCCCTCTGCTGCTTCTGACTCCGTTAAGAAGTGTTTCTCTCTTGTTTGTAGAAGATTGTTTGGGAGATACACAGTTTTACTTGACAGTCACTTTAAAGGCTGTGAGGCTTTAGTTCACACTGTCTTCTGGCGTCTATCCATGGTTGTTTAGTCCTGCTGTCTGTCTAACCGACATCCTTCCTTGTACTATCATTTCTCACTGCCTGATTTTAAGACCTTCTTCTGCTTTTATTGTTATTTATTTTAGCATGATATATGGAGGCTTTTAATGTTTAATTTTAGTCTTTTAGACGTGTCTGTCTAATGCTTAACACATCAACCAAGTTTTAGATTTCACTAACATATATCATTTTCTGAAGTTCCCCTGAAGTCCAACTGGTTATTGTCTTGTGTTTGGTGCACTTTTCAGATCTTTAATGATTCTTGCATCGTGGGATTATAATTTATTTCTGAAAATTACAGCATCTCCAGTAACTGGAGTCTATACCAGCTGTCATATTGTTTTGTTTGGGGTTGGCTTAGTTTTGGTTTTTTTCTGAGAGCATACCTCACTTCGTATAGTCTTGAAAGATGTTTCTCCAGTTGTCTTGCCTCAACCATTGAGTGCTAGTGTTAGAGACAGAAGCCACTATGCCTAGTATGTCTTTTTCTAAAAACCGAATCTGATTTAAAATGCTGTCTCTCCATGCTTTAGACCTTTGATAGGATTGTCACAGTTTGATCTTAATCTGCAGGGTTCTTCTGGGTCTAATTTTCAGATAAATTCCCTCAGGATAGTTTGCTTAAGCTTTTGTAAAGATCCAGAGTCTCTCACACGTGAAGACCTGGATTCTACACAGGGTATCCACTGCAAGCATATGTTTTTCAACAGTTTGAGGCTCATGTTCCTGACGCTAAATGACTAAGGGCATTATCTTCAACACAAACCTGATCTTGGGAATTCCTGTCATTTATGCTGTTTTACAAAATCCTCTAACTCTTTGAAGGATTATTTGTGGACCCAGAAATATACCATTAGTTATATCCTATGCAGAATTTAACTCCTGCCTGCATCCCTTCTGCATCTGCATCCAAATTTCCTGGTGAAAGAGGGCAGAGGGTAGAACATCTGGTTGACCAAAGGTGCCCAAGTGTTTCATATCTTGTGTAAGTTTCATCTCCTCCATTTCCTCTGCTTCCCCCAATGTTTATCTTAAGCTTATCTTGCCCATCACTAATGTAATTTTTTAGTGCCTCTTCTGTACTTATTTGTTTCCATGCTCATTTTACTTTTGCGTCTTTGCATCCAATTTTATGACAAACTTTCTGTATTACTTCACAAGCTTCTCATTCATGGGTCACAGAAACCCCTCCTTATCTCAAATTGCATTCTTACCAATTCATTGTTCATTTCCCATTTCTTAGAGACCATGATTTCTTAAAAGTTTTCAAGAACATAAGAAAATGAATACACTGCAAGTTTTATGTCTGCTACTGTAATATTTCTCCCAAACATATTTTAATTCCCAATACTAGCTTTCTTCTTATGCTGTAGATATATTATTCATTTTATTAGTCATCCTTGAAATAAGAGCTACATTCCAGTAAAGCATAATATTTATTGAAAAAGATAAAGCATTAGCTATTTCTTGTTAATCATTATCATTGCACTTTACTTATTGCTCAGTAACCTCTTAGGAGGTATCAAACTGGAGAACTGGTAGATTTATTCCTAGTCAAACCGATATAAATGAAAACTCATGAAATTGGGTTTCTTGGACCTGGTACACTGGCGTTGGTTTGCTTGTTTGCTTGCTTTATTTTGCTTTAATTTTATGATATTTTGTTGATTAATTTTGTCACTTGACAGTTTCATACATGGATATAACTTAATCTGATTACTCTATCTGCCTCCCATTCATGTCAACTGAGCCCTTCACACCTATTCATCCCTTTGCCACATTCATAACTTTGCGGTTTTGTGAGACATTTGGTCACAATTTTATTAGAATTATCTGTTGGAGCCTGGTGGGTACACAACTACACACACATCGGTGGGTACATATCTGATGGCAATGGCTTACCCTCTCCATGAATTGGCAAATAGTTCAGCAGTGTAGGGTAGGGACTTGAAATGCCCCTTCATCCATGCCGGATTATCAGTGGACCTTTCTTTTGATGATCCATTCATCTGGAGCTGCTATGGGACTTTGTTTAGAATGCTTATGACTTGCCTAGAATCTGTGACTTCACCTCCCTTACCCTTATTTTCTGGATTTTTCATTCTTTCCTCCCCTCTTCCAACAGTGTCTCCTGAGCACTGATGAGGATGGCACAGTGTCTTCTTAAGACTGAGCCTTCACCTGTCGCTTATTCTCAGCACCTTATGTAGTCATCAATCTGCATTCCCCCAATTACCAGAAAGAGAAGATTCTCCGATCAAAGTCACTTTAGTTAGGGTTTTGTTTTACGTAGCAAAGAGAAGGATTTTCTCACGAATGATCTAAAAGTACCCATAATTTTCTCATCTAGACATTCTGGATGGGCAGAGTCCACAAAGTGACCTCACTTGCTCAACTTCTCCAGTCCTGCAAGTTTCCCCCACCTCCCAGTGCTGCTGCAGACCTCAGGTGCAGGGGTGCAGTTAGCTCACAGCCGGGCATACCTGTATCTCTTGGAGTGGGTGGGAGAAGACAAAGGGGAAGGAGAAGATGGGCACCAAATGAACCCAGGACACTGTGCTTATCCTTAGGCCAAAACCAACATACATAAAAGCCAGGAAGCTGAAAAATGACAAAGAGGCCCTGTTTGGATCTCTGTTCAGCTGGGGAGTTGGGCCAACACCTCTCTCTGAAGCCTTTATTTTTAGGAACATTAAAATCAACTATGCATTAATTTTATAAGTTAAAATTTTACAATTTTTCAAGTTACACATTTTTGCAAGCTAAAGTCGTATAAATAAAGATTTTATCAATAATTCTATTTTTAAATGTCAGTTTCTGATGGTCTAGGTTTCCATTTTATTCCAGTCTTTATGGGGGGGAGTCATTTTTTAGCATCTGTGGGAAATCAACTGCAAGACTCCCCATAGACACTAAAATCTAAGTCCACTTAATTAACTCCCTGAAATAAAATAAGTAGTAAAAAAATACTATTTGTATAAAACTCACACATACCATCCATGTACCTAAAAATCTTTTCTAGATTGACTATAATGACTAACACAAGGTAAATATTGTGTAAACAGTTATTACACTGTATTGTGTAAAAAACAATGGCAAAAAAAACCCGCTTACTTATATTCAGAATGAATGCAACTTCTCAATATGTGGGTGTGGAACTCATGGGGATACAAGTCTAACTGTACTTCCTGGAGGCTCAGAGGGACCAAGTCATAGATGCTAGTCATACACCATCCTCATACAGAATTCAGTCTGGTTTGATGAGTCTCGGTCATCTGTACTCAAGAGTTATTATTTGTCAGAGAGAAAGGTCAGTGTCTTGCTTCCCTTACTGCTTTACCACACCTTCTCAGTAGCCTTGGCTGGATATAAGTTGGAGCTTTCTCCTATGATGCTGACCAGGTCAGTTCTCTGGTTGTATCAAACTCAAGAGTGCCATTTTGTCGCAGCCACTCTGACTGTAGTGAGACCAAGGTCTTCTTACCTCTTTAAGAGAAAAAATCACTTCCCTCTGTTGCTTCAGGCAGATGCGGAGAAGTCTGCAGAGGCCACTGGAGAAGAGACGCTGGGGCTGCATTTGAAGCAAACAAGGCTTGCTGCCTTGGTGATAAGACAAAATTACAAAATGCAAACTAGGTGTCGGCTTGGCCTGATGTGCTCATCATCCCCAAACACAAAGTGTTCACAAAATGAACAAGATTGATACTAAATACATGATGGCTCTTGAATTCATAAGGCTGCTGGGCACTCCAGACACACTGTCTCAAAGCTACTGTACATCTTTCTCAGCTTCCTGACTGATGCACCCCAAGCTCCCACCAGCATTACTTCCCCATCCCTGTGGACTTTCCCCTCAAACTCTCAGCAAAATAAACGCTTCATAAAACAAGCTACTGTCTTTTTGTCAGGATCACCTCTACAACGAAACTCATTTCCAGGGCAAATTACATAAGTTGCTGCAATTCATCTTGCTGATTAGACAGACTGAACCTGTGCCGTCACTGAAGTCATCCCACAGACCACTCCAATTGAATTTCAATTCGATTTGTTTTAGCTCAATAGACACAGTTTGAGATGTCTGGGAGATGCACAAGGCAATTATCTCAGAAGCTTGGAAATTATGAGTCTTCTTTGGCAGGGGTTATTTCTCAAGAGATGACATCTATTTGGAGATATGTTTCGATACTCTACTAGACTCATGATGATGCATAGCCTTTTAAAACAATTGGGACTCGTTTTATTGTTGCCAACTTGTAGAAGGAAGTTTTTTTGACAGAAAGATCAATGACCCAGCAAGCAAATAATTGCTCTGCCTAATCTACCAACCTGAAACAAATTTTAAAAATCAGCAAAGTCTGGTTGCCTCATCAGTAAATTGAGAGGAATGAAGAAGCTGCCATATTTCTTTCAACTTACACTATTGTCTCCTTGTGTTCATCAACTTTAATTTGATTGTTCCAAAAGATAAGGGAGGGCTAGTGAGATGTTCATCAAGGAGAAGGTATTATGCAAGCCCATGACCTGAGTTCAGTCCCCACATATTACGATGAGAAGAAACTTCAAAAGTTGTCTTCTAACCACACAGGATCATTGCAGTGCTCTCTCACTCTCTTTCTCTCTCCCTATCCTCTCTATTTCTGTCTCAGATATTGATATGATGATGATCATGCTGATGAGTGATTTAAACTAATGGAGGAGAAATTGGATCTGGAGCTGATACTTTTGTCCACCTGTCCAATCTGTATACTGAATTTGGGTCAAGAAAAGTAACATAGTTCCTATATTAATTTTATTTCAGTCATGAACTCCATTTTTTGTTATATGTCACAAACTGAGAGCTGTTTGGAGTTTGACAAAATATAAAGGTATAAATACTCACTGTTGGGAAGGATGTAAAAACAAGACCATAGTATAGAAAAGCTACACATTCAATAATAAAGAATGGAAATCAGTATTATGCAGTGGTGAATGACTGGTGAATTAGACAACCACTTAAAGACCAGAATGCTTCCAACATCATTGTTAATCTGTTTGCCATGAGAAAAACAGATGCATGATTTTGAAGGCAACACTAATAAACACATTTCTCAAGTTTCATTTATATTACTTCTTCATCAACAAATTTTCTTCCCACACAACCTGGTGTGATTATTGTCACACTAACTTGAGTTTAGTTAGAGGATTTCCTACCTAGTTTTGATAGTATGTAAAGCCAGAGAGAATGATCCCCAATTTATACTGTAAAAGAAACATTTTCTTGTCTCTACTGAGATTTTGTGCTGGATAGTTTTATGTCAACTTGACACAAGCTAAAGTCATCTGAAATGAGGGAACCTCAATAAGAAAATGCCTCCATAAGATCGGGCTGTAGGCAAACCCACAGAACATTTTCTTAATTAATTAATCACTTAATTAGTGATTGAAGTCGGAGGGCCCAGACTATTGTGGATGGTACTATGTCCTGGGCTGGTGGTCCTGAGTTCTATAAGAAAACAGGATGAGCAAACCATGGGGAACAAGCCTGTCAGCAGCAGCCCTCCAAAGCCTCTGCATCAGCTCCTGCCTACAGCTTCCTGCCCTGTTTGAGTTCCTGTTCTGACTTCCTTTGATGATGAGTAGTGATATGGAAGTGTAAGCAAAATAAACCCTTTCCTTGCCAGCTTGCTTTTTGGTCTCAGTAGAGGCAAAATTTCACTTAAAAACAAAATAACTGTCTTTATGAGATTGAAGGCAGGTAGGTGCACATGTGTGTTGTAAGCTTTCCCCATCTGTCATTCAGAATATTCTGTTAGCATCATGCTTACCTACCTCCTTCTTCTAGAATAGTGGTTCTCAGTCTGTGGTCACAGTCCTTTGTTGTCTAATGACTTTCACAGGAATCACCTAAGACCATCCGCATATCATATATTTACATTACAATCATATCAGTAGCAGCATTACAGTTATGATGTAGCAACAAAAATAATTTTATAGTTGGGGAACTATGTTAAGGGGTCAAAGCACTAGGAAGGCTGAAAACCACTGATCTAGAGTGCTTGTACATTATGCCCTTGGCATAAGAAGGCCTGAACTTGTGGGAAGGAAATTAAATTTGGGGAAAACTGCAAGACAACAATTCTGCTCCAGTTCTAGGAGATGCAATGCCTTTTGGTCTCCATAGGCACCGGTACACACACACACACACACACACACACACACACACACACACACACACGATAAATAAATAGATCTTTTACAAAATCATTTAAAATAAAAGAAATTTACTTGATAATTTGGTACTCAACTTAGATACTACTATTTTCACAGTTATATCTTAATACTGTGGGGATCTACATTTTCATTATAGTCAATTATTTTCTTATACTTTAATATCTCTATATAAATGTTGATGTTAATATAAAATAAACATCTTAGGCTGTCTTTCATGAACTAAAAAAAAGATCCAAATAGAATCACAAATATGCATAGACAGCTCCTGGTTTATGATGCCTTGACTTACACTTTCAGTTTTAAGATGATGTGAAAGTGATATACATTCAGTAGAAACCTTAGAATTTTTGGTTTTGTCTCTCTTTGTACTAGCAGTATGTGTTCAGGTACTTTCTTACGATGCCAGGGTTGGTAGACCCTGATTCCTTCTAAATGCAATTATGGTGGTAAATGATTGGCACTTTACAGGGAGCACAGTGTTGCTAAGGTATGGTATTCAAGAAGAGCAGGTGTATTAAATGTATTATTGACTCACAGTATTTTCAGCTTACAATGTTAACCAAAACCTAATCCTATTGGAAAACAAGGAGCAGCTGTATGTTATCTTAAAATTGAAGTGCTGAGTTGTATTCCTTCCTACCAACAAGAACAAAATCAGTTCAGACACACAAATATCAAACACAGACATGATGGAAGTACATAAACTATCATTGTAAAAACAGAGCTGGAGAATGTGGCTTGCTGTGTGGCTAGCCATTACCTATAGTTTAATTTTCCTCCCAGGACTACATTTTCCTGACATAAACCAGCTGCGTAAGAAGTGAACTAGGGGACTGGAAAGACACCTCAGTGATTAAGAGCACTTGCTGCTCTTGCAGAGGACCCAGATCTGGTTCCCAGAACCCACATGGCAGCTAGAATAGCCCTTAACTCCAATTTCAGAAGATTTAATGTCCTCTTCTGGCCTCCTTGGGCACTGAATGCACACAGTGCACATACAAACATACAAGCAGAACATAATACACATAAAATAAATAAATTAACTGAGATAGAATATTTGTATATGAAAGGCACAGTGTTCTTGGGGGAAGGTAGTGAGGGAAGTGCTGGCTGAGTTGTCAGCACATAATGCCTTCTCTAAGCTTCTCCGTCAGAGAGAGCACTTCCAGGCAAGTCCACTGTCTGGAAATCCTCTAAAACACCATAGCACAGACATAAAGGTAAGACCCTTCAAGCAGGTGTAATTTACAGTGTTTATCCTGTGACATTCTATTGCAAAAACTTTTGCATTTATTAAAGTAGGTCTGACCCTGATGGTGGAGGTATGGGTGAGTCAATCCCGAAGTTGTGAGCATGGGAGAGCTGTCCCCCCTACTCATCTGCCATGTGGCGGCATGGCCAGGGGAGAGATCCCCCCCCCAATCAAACCCCCAATCCCTGCCCATCAATGCCTGAGGCAGGTGGGAGAGCTGCCCCTGAGGACATAAAAGCTGAAGAACTGTCTCAGCCCCTCACCAGCGGCAGGACTCGGGAGAATGGCCCTTATGCCAGCCAGACCTGGGCAACACAGTAGAGCTGGCCCTAAGGTGTAGGTGTGGGAGAACCGACTCTGATGACATGAAAGCAGCAGAACTGGCCCTGCACCTTGTTCATCGCTGCAAGAGTAGAACTAGCCAGGGTAATGCTGGAGAGCTCACCCTGGTGCAAAGACAAGGGAGAGCTGGCCGGCTGACCGACCCTGCAACTACTCAGGCACAGAACCAGGGTTGTGTGTTGACCCCCCCCCATCCTTCCCCCATCTGTGATCTGCTGGAGCATGGGGAGGGGGAGGGAGGTGTCTGTCCTGCGGACCCAGGGCTTCAAGAATTCCAAGACCCAGGGCAGCAGCAAGATGTCCAGGAAGAGTCCCAGTGAGGGCCCAGCGTCCATGGCATAGGAGAGACCAGGGGCCTCAAACAAGATCAATGATTGTTTGGGATGAACACCTGAGTGTAAAAACCTATGGATAAAGGGGTTTACAGTGTGACTCATTGTATCACACTGCAGCTTCCATGACATGAGGCTCTCTCTTTCTGCAAATCTCTTTCCTCCTTTATTCTCTTAGATTTTATTTTGTTTTGAGGTGGGGATGGGTGAGATCAGGACACATGATGTGGAGACATGATGTGAAAGACACAAAGAATAAATAAAAAGAAAGTTTAAAGAATGTCTACTTTTTACAAAGCTCTACCTATTGTCTTTATTTTATAGACAAATAATTGGAGGCCTACAAAATGTATATAATTGATCCGTGGTCACACTGACAATAAGTGGTTGTGTTGGGCAATGTTTTTTTGTGGGGAAAACAGGACTTAAAGAATGTGTGTATGTATGCACCTGCGAGTGTATCTCTCTTTCTGCCTCTGTCTCTCTCTCTGTCTCTCTCTGTCTCTGTCTCTGTCTCTGTCTCTCTGTCTCTCTCTGTCTCTCTCTGTCTCTCTCTCTCTCTCTCTGTGTGTGTGTGTGTGTGTGTGTGTGTGTTGGAGGGAGGATCTTTCAAATCTGGACTTAAGGTTTTATTGTGCCATCCAAATTAAGGGTGGATATTCCCAAAGCAGTTAAATTTTTATGGAAACACTCTTACAGACAAATCCAGTGGTATGTCTCCAGGCCAACTCTAAATATAGTCAAGTTGACAGTCCAATTATTACAGTATGTTTAGATCTTACCACTTCCTATGGCCTACAGTGTCTTCTGTCTACAACCTGTTGAGTCTAACACATAAATTAATGCGGAAGTGTCCCTCAAGGAAGGGATTGATTCTCACACTTTGAGCCACTTTTCTTAACAAACAGCATTGCTTCTTTGTATGTATCCCTGTGACTAGTGCAGTAAAGTTAGCTCCTGCCCTCCCCCTCCAAACTCAGAATGCTGAAATGGGTCTGGGTGGTTCAATGATTAAATTAATTGAAATATTCACTGTATTCCATAGCTGATGTCTTATCACAAATATAGTTCCCACTTCGAATTATTCCTGCCATTCTATTGAATATAGCTCACTAGAGATCCTAATAAACATAAGTGACTATAGAAACTTCTAAGAATATGCTTGTAAAATTATCCCAACTTTTACATAATATTTGTCCATTATTAACTTTTAAGGGAGAATTAAGGTACAAATATTTAAGCTTCTTGCTCTTATAATTTAAGACTCTAAGAAATTTAACCCCTTAAACTCTCTTTATTCTCCAATTCTTTATCCTGGTCAGTTTCTGTCCTTGGAGTTTTCTCAACTTATGGAAGGGTTGAGGTCCTTCATAGTAGCAGCTTAGGCTATCTTCTTTTTTGTTTAATAAGAAAGTGTGTGTATCTCTCAACCCCATGTGTGTATGTTTAATTTGAAATTACAGTATGCAAAATAGCAAGGAGAGCCAATAAGACTTTGATTTTTAATTCACTGTCTTGAAGTATATCAATACTAATTAAACATATTTAAACACATACATGTTCATGAATGTGTAGAAGTTAAAACTATTGGTTTGTGACTCTGTGCATTTGAAATCAGGCAGCAAGCAGACCCTTGCTGTTGGGCAGTCGAGTGTGTATGCAGGAAACGTGCACTCCTGACCTTAAAAACTCACATTCCATTGTAATAGTAAAAATGATGCTGACCTTCATTTTACACAATAGCATATCTCAGGGATATTTGTTAGTTGCAATCCTGGAGCAAACAATATTTAAGATACAATTGCTTTGGAAACATAGCAAGATATTTTAAGGGTTCTTTAGAAACTAATTTTGCAACAGATGTAAGCTTATAATATTCTAATTTCAATTGGTGTTTAGTTGATTCTTGGGGGAAAATACATCAGTTATCATCCATGTGGAGGAAATACACATCCCCTAGAACAACTTCAAGGATCTTGGAGCTTTTGCTTTTAGAGTCAATTCTTACACTCATTTTTTTTCTTTTTTTACTCATGCTTCTCACTCTTCCTTGTTTGAGTTTCAAGGCAGCATCAACAGAGTGTGACAAGAAGAGGTTCTAAGGCAGACAAATCTGAGCCTACCTCTGTTGCGTTCTATGACCTTAGGAAAAGTTGACTTCTCCAAGTTGCAGTTTTTATTCCGTTTTTAAGTGGCAGTAACAATGGCGACCTAATTACTAGCGCTCCAGGTGATTTAAATGAAGTAATGGATATAAGCTTCATAGTAGGAGACTGTACCAGTTCGTGTTCACCGTGTGCTAGCTTCAGTGTCTATCCAACAGCTGCGAGAGTTTATCTTAAAATGTAAATGGTACCATTATGCACAGCTCAAACCCGCGTGTTCCCATGATGCACACTAGCTTTAGTTTTTGTTTATGTCAACACAAGGAACTATGAATCAAAAATAGATTCTACTTCTGTATGTGTGCACGGATTCCCATTTCCTATAGCCATTTGGAAAAAAGGAGGAGGGGGGTATTTGGAAGATAAGAGCTTGTGGGAAACAACACAATTATTGGGCCACTCTGAAACATCCCAGGAGGGATTTGTCAGCTCTTATGGACTCCACAAATATATAATGGCATAATGAACTTTTCTACTAAGGAGGAAATTTATAACTCTAACATATTTAAAAATCACAAAGAGAAACAAAGAAATGGAACAAAATGAGGCAGTGCATTTGATTCTAATCTAAACTTCCCCTGATGAACACTGAGAGAGGATCCGTTGTGTGATGCCCAACCTTTTCTTTAGTGTATTTTGTGCTTTGCATCATGGGGTTTTCCCATGAGAAGGTCACCATTCTTTTGCCAAAGTAAATCAAGTACAGAATTGTGAGCAGAAAGCATTGTGATGCCAGTGACAATCATTTACAGTGGGATGTTGTGGAAATGCCTCATGGTAAAATGTACACACACACACACACCACACACACACCACACCACACACACACACACACACACACACACACACACACACACACCAATTTGAAATGAGAAGTAATGGACCCAAATCCAGGTTCCAAGTCTACAGATTTTATAGGACCATAAATATGTTAGTCTTTGCTTGAAATCGAAATTATTGTATGATTTTTGAAAGCAGGGGGACGTTTGATGGCCCAGTATGAGCCGAGGAACTAAGATGCCAGACACTTGCAGTCATCAGAGATCTACCTTGGACAATGACTCTGAGTTACTTGTCTCACACTAGTGATCATGGGAGTATGAAAAGTGGAAGCAAGTTTTATTAATAATTATTCAAGAAAACTGAGATATTGAGGAAAAGGAAGGGAAACTCCCAGAGTGAGTTTTAAAGAGGTTTTGAAATTGTTTTTTGTTAGCACACCTGGCTCTGCTCCTCATACCTATTATTATCCAAAAATCGGGCCAACTTGTGTTAGTATATTAAGTATAGAATTAAGTGATTACATCAAAGTCAGCTCATTTTATTTTCAAGAGACAGGTTGCTTCCTCAAGTTGTACAATACAGAGATAACTCACAAGCCAAAGCCACAGTCCTCAGTATTCATCCATGAGTAATGCTATAGATAAGTCAATAAACAGCATCTACTGTCTTTAATAGTATAATGGAAAAATGATAGTTTTGCATAAAAATTCACACAGTAATATTTATAACAGCATATTTTTTTTACAACTGAAAGTGGGAACACCTCAATGTCCATCAGTTGATGAATCTCTAAATAGAATGATATACCCATACAGTGGAATAATAGACTCAAATAAAGTAAATGAAATACTGATGAGTGCCATGACTGGGGAACTCATATAGACATTGTACTAAGGTAAAGCAGCCAATATCAAAGAACTAGATACTTATGATCCCACACATATGAAATGTTCAGTAGACATGAAATAAAGAAACAGAAAATATATCACTTTAAGAAGAATTGAGTGACAGAAATGAAAGCTGAAAAATGCAGGGCTACTTCTTTGGCTACATGAAATACTCTAAAATGGATTGTGGCATTATAACAAAAAATAGCAAACATTAAAAGCCCCTGAATTACATACTAGCTAGTTGGATTATGTGTGAATTACATCTCAAGAAAGTTGTTAGACAAATAACATCACTCTTCTCTCTGAGGCATATCAATGAAGAGAGACATGCAACAGAAAATAGAATGATCCGCTTACACAGAACCATTTGATTCTTTGATTCTTTAATGCTTTAGGGATTCAGTGGCCACCAAGTCTGCCAAGGAACAGAACACACACACACACACACACACACACACACACACACACACACACACACACA
>CABHPQ010173397.1:22014-34470 GCA_902168405.1 Peromyscus aztecus
ACACACACACACACACACACACACACACACACACACACACACACACATGAATTTTGAGTAGACAAAAATAATTTGGCTTCTGTATTCTATGGATAGCTAACAGCATAGTAATCAGGGGGCCACTGATTTCCTTTGTTTAGAAGAATTAATTTCTGACAATGAATTTGCAGGTCCTGAATCATACATATTACTACTTTAGGGAAGTTTTATATAAGATGTTAAGACTTTTCAGTTATGGCTCTTAGGAAAAACAGAGGTGGGAAATCGACAGAACTAAGAAGTGTTACCTCTCAGAAAGGTGAGGAATCTGCAATATGACCATGGCCTGAAGAATGATCACTTCTGATCAATGGGTATATATAATGATATACATTAGCCAATGTGTACATATATAATGATATAAGTTAATCAATGAGTATATTTAGTAATATGTATTTTTATAAAAATACTACAGTGTTGAAATAACTTGGAGCATATCCTGAAAACCTCAAGATTTGGATCATGAACTACCTAGTTACGTGATGAACTAAGTCCTTCACATGCAGTCTTTGGGGAACTACACCAAATCTTTTGCCACCAGTTTTATTATATTAGCTCCTTCACATGGAAGAAGTGATTTCAAATACATTAAAGGGCATAATGATAAGAAATGGAGGCTTAGTAGAGGGTTGAAAGTCAAAGCGCCAACCCTGCTTCTCTGTTCTTTTGTCTCTCCCATTTCTTAGGCTCCCTCCAGTTCTGGGGAGCATGTGACTTCTTAGTCTGTGCTCATCCACCTGTCCCTCCCAACCCACTCATAAATTAACCAGTGGTCTGAATTGGTCTCACTAGGAAGGAACTGGAATAAGAAAGTTATTTTAATTTAGCTTAAAATAGAATTCATTGGTAATGCACAGTAGGGTTATCAGGTTAAGGTAGCCTGTGGAGATCAGGAATTGTCAGGGTCTGAATGTTTGTGTCCTCTGTAAGTTTCTGGGTTGATACATAGCTTAAGTGACTGCACTGTAATATGGGTTCTTTGAGACATTAGTGACATTATCGAAGTGTTCTCATAGGAATTACTCCTTCTCTCACCACGGGAAGAGGTGATGAGAACCTGTATCTGTGAGTGTCAGGGTAAGACCCCAGCAAAAACCAAGGGGTAGTACCTTGTTCATGATCACCTTGACCTGCAGGACTGTGAATTAAACTTCTGTTGTTTCTAAGCCATTCTGTTCATAATCCTTGTTGCAGGCATCCACAGCCCACGAACCTCATATACATCAAAGAACCACTAATTTGGATGGTGGAGCATGGTATTGAACTCTCAGGAGAAGTTAATGTTCTGGCCTCTGCTCTGTGACTAGTGCTGTGAGGCTAACAAATTGATCTCTTGTCACCTGCTGACAGAATGAATTTAGCTAAGTTGTTTCATTTGTTTCATTTTAGAATTAGTATTTTACATTGTTATAGCAAACCTTTTGTTTTCTTGTTACGATAGTTGAGAATACCTAAACTGAAAATCCAAAATCTAAAATGATACAAAATCCAAATTATTGTGCCAATGTCACACAAGTAAAAACTCCATATTAAAACCTTCTTTCATGAAGCACAAAATTGTTAAATGAATATACAATATTAACTTTTGACTAAGGTCTATATGAAACACAAATTAATCACCTGCTTAGACCTAACAACCATCTCTGAAATATCTCAATATGTCTATGCATATTATTTCAAAATCTGAAAAATATGTGAATTCAGACAGATTGTGGTCCAAGCATTTTGACTAAGAGAGACTCAAACTGAAGGGGCGCAGTGGGGATGATGAGTAGAGACATGGGGTCAGGGCACAAGTAAAGACAGCTTATCACTGACTAGGGTGTTTGGGGGGCTCTGGGGAACTTTTTTATAAGTTCATTTAATTCTATTCTATAAAAGAAGAAAAGAGAATGGCTCCATTAGATTATTTTGAAACTACATCTGATATAAAATGCACATGGACCACACATAGATTGCTGTGCTCAGTATATGAAGGCTATTATATTTGATCTACATTTTTTTATAGACTCTGCTCAGTATGTTTGGGATAATGTCCCTCTTATATGTGACTTTTGTCGCTGATACAATGTAATATTTTCATGCCCTTATATGCTATTTGTCTTTCATAGTCTATGAAGGTCAGAAACAATTTCTCAGCTACAATTTCTGTGCCAATGAAGTGTTCCAAAATGCTGTGTCTTGCTGTGACATTATTGAAAAGAAGCCTACAATAACAGTGTGGGAAGAACATAAGCAGAATTTGGGCAGGGGCAATAATTTATGTAAAAATTACAAGCCTAAAAATTTTAAAAGGATAAAAGATAAATAAGATGAGAAATATAAGAATAAATACCTTAATCCAAACCTCTTATAATTTTTGTGTCTTTTAGGTTTTAGAAAGATCAAATAATTTTATCATAGGGAAATGACCTAATTTCTACAAAGAAGACTGTATCATTTCGTGAAAACATCATTTTAAAAAGGGAAAACAGCAGAGGTTGAGGAATGTCCTTGCCCTTATTACAATCAGACCTCGGGTGTAAATGTGTTTTAGCACACATCTCTGGAATAATCATTCATATATTTCCAGGTACATTTCCAAAGCCAGGCACATCACTACACTTACTCACATTTGGACACAATTGTACGTTCAATAAACACAGAGATTTTTTCCTCAATCAAATAGACACCTACGCACATTTTAATTTATATTTGTACAAATACATAGACACAAACACTGACACTCACATTTCCAGAAAGTACCTGCAGAAGCCAAAACCAGTAAGTTTTAGCAAAAGGCAGGGTGCTATTTTTCTCACAGCCACCCTTTAGCCCTTCCTAAGCACAGTACCTTTCCTTAGCACTTGCAAAACGTCTGTGTGTATGAAATCCCAGCCCACCACTAAAGAAGCTTGGGTTTTTAAAGTTGAATATAAACACACATAGTGAAATTAGTTTTTATATCAAAATTCCTTAACTGCTTTAGGATAGTGTCCAGTAATGAGTTCCTAGGCTTCTCATAGCTGTTTCTCAGGAGGCCACAGGGATGCAGCAGTCGGAAATGCTTGGTTTTCGGAGATGACACTAAGAAAACCATGTCACCATGAATGCTCTACTCCTACAGATTCAAGAGTTTCAGCAGGTCCAGAAGGTGATGTTTAACCCACGTCACAGCCTCCATTTCCAGTCTGTGAACTGTACTCTATACTTTGGATTAATATTCAAGGCCACATGGAAGCTATGTCAAAACACAGGGGGACCCACCTCCAAGCCATATGCTAGACACAGAGTGATTTCAGAAAGATTTATCAGAACCTCCCAGGGAGTGGAATTGTAATCCAAGTAAGAAAATGCATTTCCAGAACATTCTCTAGGATACTATTCTTCACTGCTCTATCTCTCCAGCCCATTTTCCCAGGTTGATAACTAACTTCCTAGCTAGGTACACTTGCAATCTCAAGCATATGTGCTGTAGATTAAACATTTTTATAAAGTGGGGAAAAATGACAGAAGCTCATAGTAGCTGCCTCATATTTGTCACAGTGAGATGAACTTTTGAAATACTTGCCCCATTTGTATAAAAATAGTGGTCAAAGTGAGAAGAAGAACTCACAAGGTAAAAAGAGACAGGTATGTGTTCTGAAGCTTATGCCCCAAATTCAGGGTCTGATATTGATTGTTAACTAACTTCACTGTTTTGAAGTTAGTTAAATCAGCTTGAAGTGAAAGATTAACTCTGAGTTTTACCAGACAAAAGTTAAAGTGACTTAACAAAAGATAATATGGTGTGATCCCTTTAAGGCAAGAGAGAGAAATATTCAAAGGGGTGGTCGTGGTGGTGGTGGTGGTGGTGATGATGGTGGGGGTGTTGGGGGTTGAGGGTGGGGGTGGGAGTGGTGGTAGTGGTGGTGGTGGTGGACTCTGTGCCTCGGCTTCTGAAATCTGATGAAAATGATTTTAATTCTCAAGATGTTGTGATGGAGCAGGCAGCCCTCAGGGCACTGGGTTGATGATGTGGCTGATTGCTTCTCTGCCCAGAGTCATTATGACTGATGTGGGCAAGTTGTTTAACCTCTTTGGGGCCCAGTTTCCTCATCTGTAAAATGAGGAAGTTAGAAGAGATGATTTCTGAAGTACCTCCTGGCTCTCAGATGCTATGATTTAGTGCCCGAGTGGCAATGTGGTCTCTTAAGTGCTACTGTGCACAGCCATGCATGACTTAAGACACTCTTCTGCAGGGTGCCAGCACATCTTTATAACTGAAAGTGAGAAAGAGCTGCCCTTAGGCAAGATGGCAGAGCAATCCATGTTTTATTTAACCTTCTTTGTGCTTTGTTTAAATCTGATTTTTGTGTCTTTTAGACTTCCTTTCAGGCAATTAGGGAGTCCTTGCATCTCCTCACTGATCTATCTGACCTCTTTCTTCACCTCATAAATTAGAATTTCTGCAGTCATTACTTATCACACAGTGTGACTGGATTTTAAGGAGTATATTCCTCCTTTGTGGATAAGTTGCATTTAGGACTAATTTCTTAATTGAAGAAACCATGCAGTCACTGACAAAGGCATACAGGGCTTTGATAAGCACACAGGGAATGTTTATTGGGGCAGTTGATAGCATTTCTAAGATGTGTATCTATAGGTTATTATTTTTTAGCAATTAAAATTTTAACTTATTAAGCTTTAATTATTTTATTAAAATAATTTTAGCAACATTAAGCTTTTACTTATTTATTTATTTTATTGAAAATAGATTCTTCTCTCATATACAACATACCAACTGCAGTTTCCCCTCCCTCCACTCTTCCCATTCCCCCATCTCCCCTCTCCTCCAGATCCACTCCCCCCCTCCATTTCCTCTTCAGAAAAGAGCAGGACTCCAAGAGACAACAACCAAACAGGACAAAGCAAGATACAATAAGACAAGACAAAATCCCTCATATCAAGGATGGACAAGGCAAGCCAATAGGCAGAAAAGAGTCCCAAGAGCAAGCAAAAGAGTCACCCGCTCAGAGACACACCCACTCCTACCCTTAGGAGTCAATGTTAAGCACAGTTGGGAACACCAACTTTTTGTGCAGATAATTCCATGTTCAAGGACAGATACTGAGCAATCAGGCAGTAAATAGAGGCAAAAATACCTGTCTGTAGGCGTATAACCAGGGAGATATGCATCCAATTTTTTTACTTTTATATAATTTTTGAAAATGTTTTGAAATTAAAATATAATTACATCATTTTCTCCTTCTCTTTCCTCCCCATAGTCCCTCACATTTAACTCCCTTGCACTCTTTCATATCTTGGCCCCTTATTCTTGAATTTATGTATATATATATATACATATATGTGTGTGTGTGTGTGTGTGTGTGTGTGTACTTCTTAATATATAAACACAACCTCCTCAGCCTATACAGTTATTTGTTTGTATATGATTATTATCAGTCTGTATAATGTTGCATATGTATATATATGTATATATATATATATATATAAATAAATAATTATAAGATTTCATGACTGACCATTTGGTACTGGTTAACCAAATTGGGCCCTCTTCCCTAGAAAAGAATATTTCTCCTGCTCTCAGTATTTCATAGTTGTGTGTAGTTCTTTGCCTCATGGTGAGCCTGAGACATACCTGAAATCATACCATCACTTCCTCTAAAGCGAACTCCAAAGTAACTTGATGAGTTTGCCTAGAATCTCCTAAAGAATGGCTGAAATTTTCTGGAACTTTTTATAAATGTATTACCTTTCCAAGAAGGCACTGTTTACAGACCCTAAACTGGTGGAAAGAGATAAAGGAATAGATGTGTAGGGGTTAGGACTTCTAACTAGGATACCAGATCTTAGATCCTTTCCTGAGTAGGGGCCATTTTCCTGTGCCTCTTTTTCTTCCTGTTCATTTTCCAGCTACTCACCATTATGCCATGCACACAGTTCTGTTCCCATGCATTTCATCACCCACCCAAAGCCAAGAGACCTGGAATTCCCATAGCCATAATCCCTCTGCCATTACCCTTTAGCATATGATCATTAAGACAGACAACAGTTACAAAGACTTCAAAGGAAGTCAGAAAGGTGAACTAGTGATAACAGAGCAGTTAGAGTCCTCATGTTAGGCTATGGTGGACAGCAAGAGAAAAATGAGAATGGAGAACTAGAAATCTTCCTCTGAATACATGCTACGGGAAGACACAAAAACAAAGCAAATGCTGATAGAAAGAAAAGAAAGTGTGAAAAAGGAAAGAGGAGTTCAAATCATGACTTTAACTGTGGAAATTTTATATTAACTTCAAACTTTACGTATGTAGCTCTTTTCTGTATCAAGTAATTAGGCAATATAGTATTGTTCGGCAATTTGTCGTATCAACCATACCATGTTTGATATGATCACAACACGGAATTCTCGTCAAGTTGCCAGCACCCTATGCTTCTATACCTTGTGAAAAGGACTATATCTACCTATTTATAACTCAAAAAGAAATGAGAGGAAGGAGTGAATGGCTGGACTGGAATGTTTATGGCTGCAGTTTCTAAGATGGTGAATATTGGCTTGGTCTCTTTAATACCCTTATTCAGAGAAAATATAAACTACTGCCTTTGTCTATTGTTACAGCTAGAACAAGCTATTCTTATATGAACTGTGTTCCAACTTAGCAGCCCAAGGTTTGTTCCTAATTGTTCCCTTCATACAGATCTGGCTTGGAAGAAGACCAAAGAGCCATCCTTTTATTTCCATATCCACTGGCTGGAAAAAACCCAGGTTGAACATTTTTAAATAATCACAACCAATTTCACTTTGCTCTTTAATGCGTTTATGATGAATACTGAATTCAAAAACCCTTTATAAGATTATCAAGGGGCATTTTAAGATATTCAGATGAAGTCTTTGATTAATTTTAAGTTTGATTCACTCTTAATATTTAAGCCAGGTGTAGAAACTTACACTCTCTTCCAAGTGCCCCCAGATTTTCATAGAATGGTTATTAGTTGAAAGCAAAAGCAGATGGAACCGAAAGGGAGGCATAGCACTGTTAATCTAACTGATGAAAGAGCCAATCAGAACTCAGAACTTTACTATAAGGCCACAATAGGAGACAGATCACTCAATAATTCCTGACAAGTTACAGGGACAATGTGAAAGGGGCATCATACGAGTCAAAACAGCATAAAGGAGTTGAAAGTGCTTTTAAATAATTTAGCAACTTGCAATTAGTTATACATTCTTGCTTGTTCCACACCCACATACCACATGCAATATTATTTGCTAAATAATTGTATTTAGAGACATATGCTATGAGTGGTTTACATAAAATTTGAAATTAGCTCTTTTTCTTGTGTTCATACATTTGTAAATCTTATTATGTAAGTTACATTTTCTGTAGATCCATAACTATGTGCAATACACAGGCCTAGCCACAGTGTCTCCATTCTTGGCATCTATTCTCATAATTTTCCATCAGGAAATAGGTTCTATTTCCTGTTTTTTGAATCTTCACATGTCTGCAGGTTTTCTGACACACTGAAGCCAATAAAATACAGGAGAAGCAACACTAAAACATTTCTGTGCTAAGACTTTAGCAACTATGTACAATTCTGTTTACACCAGCACCCATCCGTAACTCATTGCTAGAACAGAAAGTCCCCTTTCTCTCTCTCTGGCACTTGGGCTTTGCTAAGTTTCCATTGTCTGTAGTGGGTAGCCTTTTCAGCTTTGACCTGGAAGAGCCACCCCCATTGAGGTTTAGGTAACTATCACACCTACAAGGCAGAGCTGAGAGAGGATCCCTGAAGACCTGACATCCGGATGGGCGGCTCTCTTGGTTTCTGGATCCTGGACGCTGGAGGTAGACCGAGCAGAGTTCTCCAGAGAACACCGTGAGACTGCACTTCACCTTTCCCAGATCCTGTTACCTATCCCTTCACTTGTAAGTTACCCCACAACATAAACCTCCCTTTTAATTATGTGGAGTTGCCTTAATATTTAAACCAATAATTGTCTCCCTGGCTATCACCATGCCACAATAGTTTAGTTTTCTATAGCATACCTAATTGACGCGCAACTATTTACACCTTAGATAACCTCATCAGTCAGTTGAAAACAACTTGACCACTGAAGAAGATGGATTTTTTTTTTTTTGTAGAAACAGCAAAGACAGAGGTTGAATTTTCCTTTGTGGCTGGTCCATTTGTTCCTTTATGAAAATTAGCTACATAGTAAATGCTAAAGATGTTAGTTAGTGAGATTAAGACTTTGTGCTTGGGAACGATATTTGGTTCTGAAGGGACAAGCATGACACAGTGCAGCACTGTAAGAAAGTGAAGGAGACTACCACTGACTGGCCTACATTAAGGTCTTACATAAGATGACATTCATCATAGCTCAATCCAATTAAAAGGCGAGTAGACCTGCACAGAGGGCAGAAATATTGTTCAAGTGTGCAGTACACACGTGTCTACAGTATCTCTAGAAATACATCAAAGTGTGTCAATAGAGATGTATGTTTCTATTTATTTGTTTGGAAGGGCATACTTCTGGTTGTGGGTGAATACTTAGGAAACTGATCTAACTTGTAATTATTATAGAGGAATGCCAAACCTCTTCACTTTCTTTTCACTTTTCTTATATCCTAACCCCAAGCAATACTATGACAGAGATACCCAGAGGGGCAATGGAAACTTAAAAAAGCCCAAAGGCCTGAGATAGAAAGAGAGAGAATAGAATACCACAGTATATGAGATGATATATTCCTCAACAGGCATGCTGGAAGTGCTGAAATCGTGGTAGGCAGCAGGCACAAGAATGTGAACTCTTTAAAAACATGTTTTTATTGTTTGAGAATTTCATACATATCCTTTGATCAAACTCCTTCCTCTTTACCATCCCTACAATTTCTCCCCTATCTACCACCACTTTCCATCCCAACTTTATGTGCTAAAAACAAAAACAAAAACCTCACTGTAGCAACTTAATCCTACCTGTGTGTACAGGGTGTAAGACTGTCTTCTGGAGTGTGGGTGAGCCATGAGGAGATGCATCTTTGGTGAAAACTGACACCCCTTCTCCCAGAAGCCAGTAATTTCTAAGTATGCTTGAACTTACAGGTGCAGGAAAGGGTTTTCTGAACAGAACAGTGGTAGCAAAGGCATTAAGACTAACAATTGACAAAAAACTCCATGAACCTAAAAGGCTTCTCTATAGAGAAAAAGACAATCATTCCAGTGAAGAGAAAGCCTACAGAAGGGGAACAAATCTCTTCACCAGCTATACACATGATACAAATTAGTGTACATATTGTACAAAAAACTAAAAATAAAATAAAGACCAAGAAATCAAACAACCCAATTAAAAAGTGGGTCATGTAATTAAACAGAGAATTCTTAAAAGAACAAATACAAACATCTGAGAAATATTTTTGTTTGTTTGTTTTTAATGTTCAACAAATTTAGCCAGTAGGGAAAAGAAAATTAAAACTACTTTGAGATTTCATCTTACCTTAGCCAGAAAGGTTAAGATCAAAAATACAAATGACAATAAATGCAGGCATGGATGTTGGTGGAAGCGCAAACTTGTGCATCCATCATAGAAATCCTATGAAAATTCCTCAAAAAGATAGAAATAGATTCACTAATAGATCCAGCTATACCACACCTGAGCATAAGTCCAAAGCACTCCATACCCTACAACCGAAATACTTGCCAATCTGTGTTTATTGCTGCTTTATTCACAATAGCCAGGAAATAAAAGTATCACATAGGTCCATCAACTGGGAAATAGATAATGAAAATGTAGTACATATATCCAAAGACTATTATTCAGCTGTAAAGGAAAATGAAATTATGAAATTTCCAGGTAAATGGATTGAAATGGAAATAACTCTTTCAACTGAATTAACTCAGACTCAGAAAGACAAATGCTGTGTATCCTCTCTCATATGTGGATGCTTGAATATTTAAATCTTTAGATGTATGTGTTTAATTTGGAGTGCCTTTAGATGTCAGGAACTAGAAAGGAGCCATGGGGGATTTCAAGGGAAGGGAGATAGAATGCAAGTGGTATGGAGTGTGAATGGGGAATAATAAATCAGAAAAGTTAAGTGTGGTGGATGATGAGGGGGCAAGGTAGAAGAGGGAATATGAGGATGGATTATTAATTCTAAAGACTTTTGAAAATGCCTACTACTATAGAAATATACATATTTCTACTATATTGTATGTTTTACACATATATTACTATGTGTTCTTCTATATTCTACATTCTATATAATATACTATACATACATAAATGTAGCTACCCTTAATTTAGGGACAGTGCCCAATGCCTCTCCAAGACAGAATGAGCTATCAAAAACGAAAGTCCAGGGTGAAGATTGTGTTAACTCCCTTCAGGTTGTTGATTAGTGGAGTCCTGTAGGCTACCACCCCCATCAAACATCACAGACCATTGCCATTGCTTTTTCCTTCCTATCCTATAGAGCTTTATGGAAAGGCCCTTTTTCTGAAGACATCAAGTACTTAAGTCATAGGTCATGGATAAATCAAACTGGCACCAACCTGGAATTTTCATCCCTGTTAGCTAGCTTTCATAAGTAGGTTCTATGCGTGCTACTTGGAGAGAAAAGAAAGTAGCAGACTGACTGTGAGCTGGGCTCAAGCTACAATAAAGGCTGGTCTGGCAAGCCATACCTAGTGGTACAGTAGTGGCATGGATATTATGGGAGTAACCAAATACTTTACAATTGGATTCAAGGCCACTCCAAAGATGGAACACATGGGTGATACTGTTAGTTAGGCCAAGAACTCATGGCTGGCTAGGTTGTTGGCCCTAGAGGATAACCTAATACTGCTAAGTGGACACAACATTAAACTGCCCCCAATTCTTATCTTTATACCCACAGATTAGTATATCTCCAGGCACTCATCTTAGAAACATCTCATTGCTGTGGATGGGGATTATTAATACAGAGGCCCATACCTGTTAGTATGCAGTGAATAAAAGGCTGTGCAATGATCTACTTTAAATAACACATTTATTGTATTGTTTTTCCTTATGATGGTCAAGTGTCATCACAGAAGGAACAAAAAGATCATACGAGGAAGTAAATGTCTGCAATGAAATAGGATTTGCCATGTATGACAGGGCTGTAGCCCATATGAGCTCACAGTGGCTGGAGCTACATGAACAAAACCTCTTGCATAAGATCAATCCATCTAAAATCCCATCATGGGTAGGAGAGGGTCTTATGAAGTTTCACCCTAGGCTGAAGGATATGAACTCTTAAAGTCCCAGATGGATTCCCAGGCTTAAGCTGAGATATGCAAAACTAGCTCTCTACAGTATACAAAGACTTTGGTACTGGATAATGGGATGGAACATCATTAAAATCCCACAGCGGGTAGAGGGGCAAGGTGTACACCTGATATAGATGTGTATAAATTCTGAAAAATTGCTCTGATGTGGGAATCACAGTTCTCAGAAGTTTTCTCAGGACTTGCACTCTGAATTCAAATGGGATGGTTGTATGACTAAAATCATATTTAATATTCTCCTGTAGAAATTATAGCAGAAACTTAAATAAAATATTTAAATTGCTGATGTTAAATACAAATCCACTCACCCTTTGGAGAAGAAAAAGAAACTATCAGCATTCAGCATGTACAAGCAAAGAACAATGAGACAGTGAAAACAGAGATATATCACCTTTTGTCTAAAACAGAACAAAATGGAAATTTAGACCCAAACAATATGATAAACAAAACTAACACAGTCAGGACAAAAATCTTATTGAACAAGAAAAACAAAACAGATAAGCAGGAGAAAGAGTGAGTGAATCTGGAGCTAAATCAATAAATATCACCCAATAGGAATAGTAAGGAGTCAAAATATGGGAGAATCAAATGGAGGCTCAAGCTTATTTAGAAAAATATTGGACATGTAGCACCTACTAGATTCATACCTAAGATGAGAAAGAGAAAGAATTCCATTGAAAACTTTTGAAACAATATTTAAAACTTTCCAAATTTGGCAGAAGACTTAAAACTACAGATCAAGAAGTTCAGTAAATAGACAAAAATAGAAATAACTCCCAGTTCACATTTACTCATATCATAACCAAAGTGTTTAAAACTATACAAGAAAAAAATATTAAAAGCACCAAGATGAGCTGAAATATAGCATTCTGAAAATCAATATAACCACTTAAAAACTCATTTGTCAAAGACGTTTTTTCAAATTTTAACTGATTTTTTTAATCCACTATATAAAAGGAAAACTAAAAGAAGCTATGAATCCCAGAAGAGCAATCTTGGCTCTGCATATCCTGAGGTGCTTTTCTGTTTGATTGGGGGGATGGTGTCATTCTGCCACATGGCTGTAGTCCTTTTTGGGGTAGGGTGTCATTCTGGCTCATGGCTGTAGTCCTGTTTGGGGTA
>CABHPQ010173398.1:0-40128 GCA_902168405.1 Peromyscus aztecus
GCTCAGTGAACTTCTGGCCAAGACCCCTTATTATTAAGACAGCTCTTCTAACCTCCCAGGGTGCCTGGAATGCCCCCAATTCCTGAAGCCATTATGTTTTACAGCAGGTTCTCTTGACAGAACTTCATCAGCCCTTGGCAGAACATAAGCCCAAATAATGGGCAGGCAGACGCCAGAATGAATTCCAATGTGTACACACAATTCTTGGCCCCATAAAAATCAATTCCTTATTCATAATTAAGCAAGTTCCCTGGGAAAGGGCACGTTGGTATAGTTATTAAAAGATAAATAATAGATAAGGATCCACTTGTTTCTTGTTCTGTTCATCTTTCTTTTCTTAGTACAGAGAGCTTTAAACGCAAACTAACACTGTAATTAATTCTTTTCTCCTGCCTGGTCCTTGCCTGTGACTTACAAGCCCAACAAAATGGAGTGGCGTCTAAGAAAGTTCATTGCTGTTCTGTGCTGTATTGCTCTTTTAAAATGGGTCCCAAAGAGCAGAATGGCAACCCAACCCTAGATGGGGAGAAAATAATCTGTAAGCATCTGACATTAAATATCGCACATAAGTCACCAGAGTGCTTATCTCAGGAGCCTTCTCTGGTTTTTCAGATTGGGTTAGGGACTTGGTTGAAAATGCAAAAAGGCTTCAAGGGGGGCTCCGTAGTAGAGAGGCCCACACCTGCCAACTACTGAATTCAAGGAAGCAGCCAATGCTATGAGTTGGAAGGATGGAGATGTCCCCAGAGAGTTGTAGCATTAAGATGCAATGACACTGCCCATACTCGTAGGAATGCTTCCTCTCCCCTCAGCAAAGTGGGAGGGGCTCCCTGAATCACTAGACAGCTGGATTTGCCAGTTCATCCTCTAAGGGAGAGAGCTAAGTCTCCCTCTAAGCAGTGTCAAAGGGAATTCTTGGTTATGGATGCTCAGAGTGCAGGGCATGAACACATAGAGACCGCTGCCCTTTCTAGCCTATAGAATTAATAAGGCAGGAGCCAGCTGGAGAAGGATCTATAGGCCCCCTTGTTTGGTGTATTTGGGGAGCAAGTGAGACCAGCTAGCCAGCACTGTTTCTTGACCTAGGGGACTTATCAAGGGAACTTTCTGAGGTCAGGAGAAGATGTAAAGTCACTGAGGCCAAGCAGCCACTAATTCAAGCTGTAACAATCAACAGGAATATGTATAGCTTGCAAAGAAAATGAAGGTTGAGTTGGCACCTGAGAAGGAGTGCGCAACAGCATATCACCTGAGGTCTCTTCCTCAACAGGAAGCAGAGTGAGACCAGAGCATGTCTCACCAAGAACAAGAGCCAGGCACACCCTCTAGCACCCAGTGCCACAAGGTACCAGCAGGAGGACCTCACTGCTGCTCATCCCTTCAAGGAACCACCTGGAACTCTCTGGACCTTTCTGTGTAGAAAAGAGGAATTCTGCTTTGAAGGTTGAGGTTTAAAGCTGGACTTAACTATGTTTTAATCAAGAAAAGTAATTGAATAACAGAGTTTGACCAAGACATCATCAATGGAACTACTTACCAATGGAACTACTTATCAATAGAACTACTCACCCAGAACAAAGGGGGATTCTATATAGCATAACTAGAGAAGTTTTAAGGGGAAAAAATGCCATTTCATATTTATGTCACAACTAATCAGGAGCTCTTGTCAATGAACTGGCGCCAGTAGTTTGAATTTCTTTGTTAGACACTAAAGATTTGACAGAGAAAATAGAAGGTTATTTTAAATATTTTTGCCTATAGTAATCATTCTCACATATTTTTTAATGATTAAAGTCATAGAAATTCTAAAGGGGAGACAGTATGTTCACTTAACACTTTTTATAAACTTTCGAGTGACCTTGATTTAAAGTTAGCAAAGAAGTGAGGGTAGGTTGAAAGGAACAGAAGAAACTTGTTCCAGAGAGTCACCTAAATTGCAGGAGGACCATGCAGGGTACGGCATAGCTGCACAGCTGCCTGGAACCTGGGGCCATTGCATGACTGGGTTGTTTCCATAAGTAACTGTGTAGCAAAGTATTTTAAGGGGCTGCAGTTGAAGAATATCAAGAGTGAAGGGTCTTGGAAACTGAGATGCTTGACTTAGTTATAACAATTGGGAAAATGGTGGCTTGATAGGATGCAGAATGGAAAGATGATCAAAGTCATGGGTGGGACCGATGAGATCATACTTTCCTTACTGTATGTCTTCTCTCTGTCAGTCATTTTTTCCCACAGCATCTCTCCTTCCTTTATTTACCTTTAACTCCCCCTCCTCGCTGCCTCCTTTTGCACCATGAACTCACTGTATGCCACAGAATCCCCCGTACTAAATACTTTGCATGCAATGCACCAACAATTCCTGTCCCTCAGAGGTCTAGACCAGGGGATAGTCAGGGAAGTCTTGTTCCATATAGATGAAAGTTTTCACGGGACATCTACCTTGTAATCCTTCCTTCAGAACTAAACCAAGGTCTAAGAGAGAAAAGAAAAGAGGCACAGACCGAAATAGAAAGAAAGAAATTTATCATTTGAAGAAGGAAGATTTCCTAAAAAAATTACTATCTAGTTCCTTCCAGGCACCAGATGCCATTTTAAGAGCTTTAAAATGCCAATGCATTTAATTGTCATAGCAACCCTATGTGGTGGGTACTATTATGATGTTATAGAAATGGGAATACAAATAGTTTAAGTAATGTGATCAAGGTCACACAGCCAATGAGACAGAGCCAAGATCTATTTCAAATTCAGATACTCAATGCTCCCTATGCTGCCAAGCCTTTTCATTTCAGGACCATTGTATTATAGGCATAAAAAAAAACCAGTTATTGAGAAATAGTAGACAGAATATTAGTGGTGCCTGTGAATCTTAAACAGTACACTGAAAAAATAAAGACCCTTATTAATGTTGTTTCTTCAAGTTACAATACTTCATTTATTTCAAATTTCTTAGATAGAAGGGCCTGTGCACATTTATTTCCCACTTTCTGCTGAGCAGTCAGTTCTTGAACTGGATAAATCGATAACCTAGACTTATTTCCAACTTATGAGATGAATATTTAAACACTACTGGGTATTTCTGGTCATAATATTTTCAAAGCTATTGGTTCCATCCACCTCCAAACTCTAGTGACTCTAACAGCCACCAGCACCAGTTTGTGCTATACACATACCCCTTCGGTGTTCTGAAGGACAGCCACGAAACGGTTAACAGAGAGCCTCCTTCCTTTCCCTTTCTCTTGTCCTTCTGATATTTTTACCCTTTCATGGTTCAGCCATCACAGTTGGTACAGGGGTCAAGTCACAAGAGCTGAAGTTGCTCTCCATATTTCTTCATGAACTTCATATTTCTCCCTTCGGCTTAAGTTAAATAACTCTGTATGTGCTACCTAAATCTCAGGCCATTTCCAGCTTCTAAACCTAGCTGCTGCACCCAATACAGAGGCTTATTGTCATGACTGGAAACCAGAGCCCAAAGAGATGTCTTTCCAGGAGCAAGAATCTAGAGGACCAATTCTCTGAAAACCTTGGCAGTGTAGAGAAGGTGCCTCCTTGGGGACAGCTAGCTTTTGCAAAGTCTTTCTCTTTCCTGTGCATTCCTCTTCCCTGCTGCCTCATTCTTCCCCAGAAGTCAGGTGGCATTGCTGATGAGTTTCATCTTAAACAGTTTTGTGGCCTTATTATCCCTGGGGAGACCCCTGCCCAGCCTGCCAGGACACGTTCCTTGATGATGCAGTTGATCAAGAACTCTGTGATGGACATGACGCTCTTTGAAATAGACTGCTATGGTACCTTGTTCTTCTAAACCCACGTCTATGACCAGCTCCTTTCTAACAACCTCAATCTTAGAGTGACAGGAGGTCAACCATACCCCTCCCGTCCACTCTTGGAACTAAAGCTTGCTTCAAATTATAGAACTCTGCTATCTGCCAGTGTGAGACTTGTGGGAATTCTTAGCAGGATGATGATGATAATGGGGATAAACAACTTTCATTGGGCTTTTGTTTGAGTGCATATTATAAGCATTTATCGAATAACCCTGGAATTGACAGTATCTACATAGGAGCTTTACATGTGCATCATACACTCACAGTTATGGAGGGATACTGTCATCTCTATTGACCAGGTGATGAAACTGAGTCTGAGTATGATGACTTGCCCCAGGTCCTCCAAGAGGTGCCAAAGCTGTGACATGAGTAATAAAGTACAAGAGTGATTCTCAGAGTTAGGCTGAGAACTCCAACAGATGCATCTACTCAATGCCTAATAGAACTCTTACAGGGGATAATTCCTTTTAAGACTTGACTAACTTTTTCAAGACTCTTTCATTCCCTTTCTTTCTTTTTCTTTCTTTCTTTCTTTCTTTCTTTCTTTCTTTCTTTCTTTCTTTCTTTCTTTCTTTCTTTCTTTCTTTCTTTCTTTCCTTCTTTCTTTCTTTCTTTCTTTCTTTCTTCCTTCCTTCCTTCCTTCCTTCCTTCATTTCTTTCTTTCTTCCTTCCTTTTTTCCTTCCCTTTCTTCCTACTTTCCTCTCTCCCTTCTTCCCTTCTTCCCTCTGTCCTTTCTTTCCTTCTTTCTTTTTTCTATCTTTCTTTCTTCCTTTCTTCATGCTTGAGATCATGCCATCATCTTTAGCATAGCATAGATTTGGCATTCCATATGCCAAGCACCAGGCTGTGTGCTCATAGGCATACAAAGAGGAATAAGACTCAAGTGAGGCTGAGCAAAGTTTGGTGTGTAGGTGAGGAAGCCAGCTTTGAACGCAGGTTTCCTTAAGGAAGCCCAAGTGTTGCTGCCGGTACCCATGGCAGCACCCGCTCACTTCCATCTAAGCAAAGGCTTTGGTACCCCAGAAATTACTGTCTTAAAGTGAGTGTAGCAAATGCCACTCAACTATTTTCATGTGCGTTCTTGTTTTCTCCCAAGGATTACTTTTATTGTTGTTGTTTGTCTGTTTTGTTTTTAATAAATAAGAAACAAAATGTTCACATCATGAACTAACTAGCTATGTGATTCTGAGTTCTCTTTTCTTCAGCTACTTTATTGTGGTAAGTAGGAAGGGAGCAGTAGAGGAGGACCCACAATTGATCCTGTTTATCTCACACAAATAAAAGACTAAGAACATTATAATGTAGGCATAAGATAGTGAATGTTGTATAAGAGAGCGTCCTTAACATGGATCTATAGGCTCTAAGAAATGCCATGTCACCCAGCTCTCCCTATCCACATGAGTTCCTGTACACACTCCTGAGTTCTAGCCATAATCACACAGCAGTTATGCCTTGATGGTGCCCTGAACTCACCTACCTCACTGCCTGTCTTAATACACCCCTCGTTTCCTGGAATAGTCTCTCTCCATCACTGTCTGTTGACTTGATATCAAACACCATCTCCTTTATTATGAAATAGTGTTTCCTCTTTTGTACTGTTAAATGTTTTATAGCTCTCACAATATCACATTCGGCACTGTGCTTGTCATCCGTATCTTAGGATTTTCTGCCTAGAGATGTCTTCCATGTATCAGCTGATATTTGTTGAACTTAATTTTGTTTCCATTCCGTGTGCTTCTCCACCTGTCTTCAGTACTTCATATGTAATGTATCATCCAGCATGTAGCATGTACCCAGTGATTATATTCTGGAGGACTTATGAGCAACAAATTCAATGGACTACCTCCCTGGACCAAGGGTTATTATGCCTTTCTCCTCTAGTAAGGCAAACATCACAGAGAAGCACATGGAGTTGGGCAGACGAAGGCTCTATCATGTTTAGTGGACAGAAATAGGATAACATGTCCCAAAGAGCATACTTTAAAATCAGTAGGGCCAGCAGAATGAGTTGAGGTCATACACTGGGAACTTTATGCTAATGTACACTTTCTCACATATATTATAAAATATATTTCACATATCAAACTTAAAACTTTATACATATTCTTTAATGAAAGCTTTTACACCTGAATAAAAGTGAAATTGGTTTGAGGAAAAGCAGTTCATAAATAATGTATAAGGTGTCACCAGGTATCACTGTGGATACCAAGAGTACCCAGAAATAACATTTCCAGGGAGATGGAGGTGGGGTGAAGAGGTGCCAGCTCAAAGGGCCAGATCCACAGGTCTACAGCCTCCAGAACTTTAGAGTTATTTTCAAAGCTCCATTACTGTGAATTAGTTAATTAAAAATACTTTTATTTGAAAGAAAGGGAAGGATTCTCCCTTTCACATCTCTTCTCGGAAATAGAGAATTGTGCTGGTGACTGTCGAGGTGAACTCTGGCTTCCCCAGCTCTGGCTTGGCAATGACAAAGACTCAAAGGTGTGTTTGGGCCCCTGCTTTCCTGAAAGCTTAGCACTCCACAGGAGAAGGAGCACCTCAAAGGCGGTCCTCTCTCACATACACTTCAGGGTTCACCTCACCACCATCATCTTCCTTCTCCAATTAAGAGATCAAAGTCGAAGGATTTGACCTGCTTTGGGGGTTTAAAGGCATCCACAGAAACCCAAAGAACATTTACCTTCCCTTACATATCTTCCTGAGGGAAGGCTGGAATCCACTCCTCCTTCCTTCTCCTAACTAGTGTCTAGAGGCAGAGAGCCAGGGCAGAGAGTCAGCAGGTTCTAACCATCCTGATGAAAAGACTCTGTTACATTCTGTATAACCCTGTCTAATCTCAGTCAGCATGTCTGGTGTGCCTTTTTCCTCTCCACACAGCTATGAAGTTCTTTTCAGAATTCACTGTCAAATTCTTAGTATTTTTCCTGACTAATTTTAAAGACTCCATGTTAAAATTAAAACTATAAAAAAATTCTAAAATCTAACTTTGTTTGTCTCCCTAAACCCTCCAGGTTTAATACATCAGCACATTTTAATGAGACACTATGAGGAGTTCACAGTCCCTAATATAGGACACACCTTGTCCTTCTCATTAGCACTCTGGGATTTGAAGCCTCCATTTTAAAAAAATCAAATCGAGCATCCTCAGAAATATCTAAGTGATGGTTCACACCTACCATCCCATTTGAGAGGCTGATACAGGAGGATTTCTATGAGTTGGGGCCAGACTAGGCTCCAGAGTAAGACTGCCTCAAACAAACAAAAAATTAACTAACCAGACTGCCTGTTGGTGGCTTGCATTTCTCTGGGGAGATCTGTCAATTGGCAAGATAACTAGATGTGAAAAATGACCTTGGGTGGCTGTTGCTATTCACTTCTGTAGGAGAGCGGGGGCTTTGCCTGTCTGGAGAGTTAATACTGCCGGGTTCTGCACACCATCGGGGTTCTTTTTCCACAGGATTACACTGGGGAGAAAAATGCTTTGTGGCTTATGACAAGACCATGGCAGGATATTTTGTGCATGCTGTGATTTGTATCGCCCATTTGTGCACAGGCCATAAAAGCTCACTTTTTATCAGGAACATGTGTGAATATATAAGAGCAGTGAAGACATATGGCCACTAAATAATTCACAGTCATCTATCTTCTCAGCAGATTCCATATACACCTACCATGCTTTCATGCCTAGTTTGCTCGGAAACAATATTCTTTACGACTCTCCCAATATAAAAATGTTTACTGACTGGCCGTAGTATGTGGATACCATGGGACTGGCCTGAAGACAAGGGGCGCTTGCTGCTTCCTCTTCCTCTTCCTCTTACCCCTTTCTTTCCTCATCCTCTCACCAGCACCCAGTCTCACTGGAAAGTGTGCCCCTCCCGGAAGGTAGTGTGTGCAATTCTGACCGTCACTGACTAAGCTACCTTCTTCTCTTTTCAGCTCTATATCCATCTACAGTCCCAAGGAGAACCCCAACGCGTTTGACACTGCCGCCTTCTTCCAGTCGGTGGGGAATTTCCTCGGGATCTTCGCCGGCTCCTTTGCAATGGGCTCCGCGTATGCGGTCGTCACAGCACTGATATCCCTTGTCATTGTGTGGGAGCTGGGGACAGTTCAGAGCAGTCAACACGCAGGAAGTGTTTCTGAGGCTGAATAACCTCCTCAGCAGTGAGTGGCGAGATCAGTTTGAATTTGATACAGTGCTGCTGAACCCACCGCAGTTCTGGATGATACCATGAGGCATTGAATCAGTACCAGCAGTAGAGGGGCAGGTTCTTTCTCTGTCTGCAGTCAAGTCTACCGCTGTTGCCGGTGCCTTCTCTTAGACAGCCTTAGAAAAACTGGCACCTAAGGAAAGTTGTGGGCGTAAGACACCAGGACTGACTACATGAAGGTAAAGAGGAAGAACTGGAGAACCAAGGTCCAAAATAGAATAGCATCAACTACGGTTGATAAAGTCAGATGCTCTGCTTTTACTCACCAGCTGATAGGGTAGGCCAGGACAATGACCAGTAGGGGATTTAAAAGCTTTCACAATTGTATTGTGGGAGGAAATGAAGAAATCATGGTTGCTATGTATGGCTTTCTTTTATGTCTTAATCATTAGGTAGAGCTATGGCAGAGGTCACATCCTACCTGGACTAGAGTAGTCATAACGATGATGGGAACACCAACTGAAAGTATAGCATGTGCTAAGACCTTCCCAGGCACCTCTTCATTTGAATCCACCCTATAGGACATGTCATTAATGTCTTCTCTTTACACAGAAGATTAAGGAGGTAAGGGACCTCCCATACTAACTCTGGGTCCCCACAGCAGTAACAATGAGCATGGTGATAATAATACCAGTTAGAATTTACTGGGAACTTTGATACCCCACCACTATCTTAAGCATTTTTTTTATCTCAGACACTTTATACAGGGATTCTGTAAGGTTGATCCTGTTATTATTCTAATTGTACAGCTGAATAATCTCAGACAATTAAAGTTAAATAATTTTACTGTGGCCATAGAGCTAGGGTTCAAGGGGGCTTTTCAAAACCAGGCTTTTTACCCTCATAGCACAGATGGGGTGGGAAAGTTGAAATCAGAACTCCCTTCAGGCTGATGTGAGCAGAATGTGTAGACACAGAAGTGAGCAGGCTGATGAGGAAAGGGAACTGTCCTGGAGGCCAGAAATCTGCCAGAGGTCAGGTCACATCTGGAAGAAAGAGTATAGAGACAGTTGAGCCAGGGGGCAATGGAAAGCGCTCCATTACAGTCAATTGTGTGGAACTTGGTGGCTTTCACGGGCTCTATAAACAGGCTGTAGAGGAGGCAGGTGCACACAGATGTCTGTCTGCTCCTACCCTGGACACCGTGTCCACACTAAGGTAGGCTCCTCAGGTCAGGCCTCAGGCTCTAGACTTGGACTTCCACTCAGAGCTAATGACTACCTGGAGAAGGCTAAAGGGAAGGATGTTCTTTAGCCTACTTAGATATACTACTCTGATAACCTAACAAGTGGAAGCCTTCCCTTTGAAACAACCCAGAAAGGGTTAGGAGAGTGAACCTGATGAGAAGCAAAGCCTTCCTCCTGAGTAACAAAGGGGGGATGTTGGGAAGGACCTAAGGTAAGCCTGTGTCTTATTCCACATGATCCAGATCTTTCAAGATATGTTCTCAGGAAGGATGTTTTACCAAAAGAAATTAACCTAAACTGCCAACAGAAAAATTCACATAGCCCGCACTACATGTCAGTGCTGTTCTGAGTACATCATTCTGTACGGAGGCATGTGGCAATGCTCAGATAAGGCCATCATCCCACTTTCCCTCGGAGAACCGGAGGCACTAAGTGGCTTAGATATGTGACTAAGCGGAGAATGACTTTCAAATCCTGCCATTCTGACTCTTGGCATTCTAGCTTCCTGAAATTTAACAAATCACTTTTCACACACTTACCACATTTCACTCTCCAAACTTGGGGGAGGGGGGCGATGTCTTATTCATGTTGCCCAGTCACATAGGACAGAGGTGAGGGTCAGTAATACACTGCTCAGAAGTCACACACCCAGTGGCTGGACAAGCCAAGGACCTAACACAAATATTCTATCCTAGAGGTCAAAGGTCATGCTTCCCCATCCGTCCCATGCACTATCCATCTTTTAATATAGAATAGGTTTCATATTTTCTTCTAAAAGCATTAGATTGCAAGTCAGTCGCATCACATCCTTTCCCAGGGCACCTTGTGCCTAGCAAACATGTTAGCAATGTCACACACTTTCCCATCATCAGAGGTTCCTAACCATCTCCCTATAACCCATCCTTTGCCCAGCTTGGGTCACCATTCTTTATTTGCCTTTTAATTTATAGCTTATAGATTATTGCCCAAGTATCACCTTTGGCAAAATGAACCATTGTTTGCCAGAGGTGTTTGACTTAAACATAACACTAATTCTCCTCCATGTATTAATACCAGGAGGGCTGGAGCAGTTCCCCTCTCACTGTGGATAACTGTATCTGTTGCCCTGTTTCCACCCCCAAGGGAGGGGGTCCTACAGAGAAGCCTGCGCCAGCTACATCCTGGGGACCAGCAGCACTGCCTCCTCTCAGGGACTCCCCTGACTCCAAGGCACTCTCTCCTTTGCTTGGCCTTCTTCTATCTGGCCCTGTTTCTAGCGTGACACTCCAGAGACAAACTACACTCAAGAGCCTGATGGGTTTACTCTTAGTGGCTACTTTTTTAAAATCTGAACACTGGTTTGAAATTTTGTGGGTGTGTTGAGCTTACAGTGAAGCATGGAACCCATGCTCCTCTTCTTAGGACCGACGAGCTACACCTACTCAGATATGAACAATCAGCCTTTTACTCTGCGACTCTTGTCACGGAATCCATTCCTCTTAGCCAACAAGCAGATTTAGTTATAAAAACAGTTGTTATTTTCCTTAACACATCTTGTCACTTGACCAAATTTACCAAGCTCTGTGAGTTCCCGATGCTGGAAACAGGCCTGTTTTTCCTCCTTTCCTGGAGTGCCTTCCTGTCTGCAGAGGCTGCCGGCTTAACAGGTCAGTACTTCATGCTGCAGTGTGAGCAAGACCTGTGAATGTGGCTTCTTGTATGTGTGGCCCAGCAGGAGAGGAAATGAAGTCTCTCTTAAATAGTGAATCAAATGGATTCTATCAAAATCAGCCTCTGCAGGGCTCCCTGGGGAGGAATAATAAAAAAATAATAATTCATCCACTTTGTGCAAAATAGTTTTGCACAGAATGATTTCAAAATGTTCTTTTTCTCCTTTTTGGACAGGAGGGGATGTTGAAAGGACTGGCTTATAGTTATGATGGATGACTTTACAAAGGAAAGGCTTCATGCACTATGAAGGGATACACACAACCAGCCTTGCTGGGGAGAATGGAGGGGCAGCAGGCTCCAGTGTGGGCAGCCTCTCCAGGGTGTGCACATATAAACACATCAGTGCGCATAATTTTTGCACAGCTGCCTGGCCAAGTCAGAAAGCCAAAAGCCAGTGGGTGATTCTACCGTCTAATGTCCCATATGGCAGAAAGTCTACAGAGTCCTCTGAGATCGGGCAAGCTGTCTTTAAGGTCTCATGGACTTTGGATCCTTTGCTATGGATTCCTCAACCAAATGCCTGTTCCATCACTGCGTGGGCTGCACTAGGGTAACTGCACTGATTGGGTGATTGCCATGTGCAAGGGTCACCAAGGCTCTTCAGCCCGACTTCCTGCTGCTCTCAAATTTCAGTCCTGGGCCCATTTCTACCCACCACATTTTAACTGACAAGCAAGTGGTGAGAATCTCTACTATACCATTGCCCGTAGTTAGACCCATGTCCTTGGGGTATTTTCATTCTAATGATGAACAACCTAAATAACAATTAAAATCGATACCCATTGAGGATGTTCCACAAACCAGTTTTCTACCTGTCCCAGATGATCTCATTAATATACAGAAAGACTCAAAAATAAGAGGTGCCCCAGTTCACTGTGTGGTGAGTGGTGATGCTGAGATTTAAAGCTATGGCCAATGAACCTCCCCTGTGGGAGACCAGGATGGCCTCCAAGAGAGGGTGGTCACTGGGTCCCAGGAGCCTGCTTTGCCTCTTGGGCTGGTCATTTCTGTCCTGTTACTGCCATGCACATCGTTTTAGCGTGATAACCAAGTGATAAGCTGGCCTGAAACACTGCAAAGCCTTGTGGGCCCTACATTCCTACAGGGTTCTAGCCAGAAAACTGCCTTGAAAGTTCTCGTGACGCTCTAACCAAGACGGCACCACCAGATTCCACCTTCCTGGGCACTTTATCTAAATCATTGCAATGCAAAGACTGTTATGTTGACGTGTTGCCATGTTACTGAGGAGTTTACTGAGGGGCTGTGCATCTGGGGGCTAGGATGGATAACGTTTTTTAAATGAAACAATATAGGCAACCCCTTATGTCACAGTTATTCAAAAATAGTTTCCCTTTTCTCCATATTCTATGTCCTGTTCTGTACCTAACTTGTGAAATTATCTACATAATGCTAACAGTTAAGAATCAATTCTTGACCTTCTAGAGAGGCTAGGAAGTGTCTTATAATAAAGCCATGCAAGTACACACATCACACACACACACACACACACACACACACACACACACACACACACACGCATTTCTATGAATGAAGATTTTTCTACTTCTGGGTTCCTTTCAACTAGATCTTGTTGTAGAAACTATATGCAAGGTTACAGTCTACAGAAAACTTTACACTGCCGCTCTTCTTACCTTGCTCTTTTACCTTTGCAACCTGATTCCCTTAGTGGAACCTGAAGGCTAAGGAGCGAGCTTCACAAGATGGGCAGTTGCAGGTATGGGCCTTGGTAGTAGGAAAACCCCACTGTCTAGGCTGAACCCAGCAGCAGGCTCTCCCGAGCAGTACTCCAGATTTAGGCAATATGCCTAAGAGGCATTTGATTCAAACCAAGCTAGGTACGAGCATTTCCTATTGCCAAAGACCAAGCCTGGGCAGTCCAAATCACTTATGTGTTTATTTGTTATTTAATCCTTGCCTGTTTCCAAACTGGATTTGTGACAGCTCATAATACCAGCCATGCGTATCATGGGACCTCTTAGTTGAGGATAAACATTCATGTTCTGGGTTAGAGTTTTTTCTTCAAAATTAGGCAGCTGTGTGTTTGCTATAGTTTGGCAGTAAGCATGGCTCTGAGCTCTCTGGGAGCCAAAGTCAAAAGAGAACATGTTGACTAGTCCAGGACTGAAACAGCCTTATCAGAGGAAGTCACACTTATTTATATAAGTGAGCAAAAATTTTTAAGGGGGATTTCTACTAAAATCTGAGGAGATTTCATCATTTGGATCATCATATGGGGAGTTTGAGCACCTGAATGGAAATGTCTTTAATAATAATTTGGAGAAGTTGGAGACTTGTTCTTCATGTGCTCATTTCTCATATTCACCTCTGAAGAAATCTGAAGGTCTGATATCCAATGTAATTCTCTAATCTCATCTCAGTGTGCCGATGCCATCCTAGACCACAGGTGAATTAGTGTGGTGCAAAGATGAAACCTAGAGACCTTTTTAAAATGCTTACAAATGAATTTACAGCAATGAATGCAGAAAAGTATAAAATGGAATGAGCTAAGGAACACTTGACCAGCAACCATGGGGGATTGCTCGTCTGGCACACTAACAGTGCAGCATGCAGGACCTGGACATGGGACCCATGTGCCACCGTTTCCCAGAAAGACTCCCTGAGCCCAGGCATTGCCAAATGGGTCTGTAGGTGGATTTTTCTGTCCCTCCTGCCAGCTCTCAAATCACGACACAGAGACTTATTATTAATTATGAAATCTTGGCCAATAGCTTAGGCTTCTACTAACTAGCTCTTACAACTTAAATTAACCCATTTTTATCAATCTACTTTTTGTCTCATGGCTTTTACCTTTACTCTGTACTGCCCATGCTGCTACTTCTCCACCTGGTTGGTGACTGCCTTTCTTCTTCCCAGCATTTTCTCTGCCCTGAAAATCCTGCCTAGTTATTGGTCAGTTAGTTTTTTATTAAACCAATCACAGTGGCATATCTTCACACAGTGTAAAGGGATATTCTACAACATGGGTCCTCGAGGACATCACCCTGAAAGCAGGCCTGTGAGCCTTCCATGTCTAGTTCACCTCTTTTGTAGGTTCTATGAGTTAGTTTTTCACTTATGACTTGGTCTTAAAAACGGGATTTCTGCCAGTTTGACTATAGCATATCTGTTTTTAAATACATATCTTCACTTTTTTTTTTTTACTTACTTCTATGGTAAGGCATATTTACTATATGAAATTTTAGAAAATATACATTCACAGAAGGAAACAAATTAGAAATAGCTTGTATCATTATTTACTATTTATAACTATTATTAATATTATAGTGTCCATTTAATAAAATGTATGTGTATACATTTGCATTCACATATAACAAATTGAATATGTTCTAAATATATTCAGGCATTTAGATATTTAATCTAAATTTAATTTAGAGAAGTAATAAGCAACTTGCTTTCCTTACTCAACAAATGCTTTTTCTGACATTCAATACTATGGCACATAAAGTTAACTTCTAAGCCTTTTGATTATTTACGGTTTTTAGTATTAATATTTTTGAGGTAATAATCCTTATAGCTAGATATTTTAGTTAGGGTTTCTATTGCTGTAAAGAGACATCATGACCATGGCAACTCTTATAAAGGAAAACATTTAATGGGGTGGCTTACAGTTTTAGAGGTTCAGTCCATTATCGTCATGGTGGGATGTGGTGGCATGCAGGCAGACGTGGTGCTGGAGAAGGAGCTGAGAGTCCCATATATCTTGAAGGCAACAGGAAATGGTCTGGGGGTCACAATGAGGGGAGCTGGAGCAAAAGGGACCTCAAAGCCTGCCCCAACAGTAACACACTTCTTTCAGCAAGCCACACCTCCTAATAGTGCCGCTCCTTGTGAGCTTCTGGGGCCAATTACATTCAAACTACCAGACTAGGTATATGAATTTTATTCATAGAACTGCCTAAAAACAAAATTTCTGAGATAATACTTTAAGTTTATGGAGAGCTGTTCTAATTGTCTTCTGTAAAAGTCATACATACCCCCTGTGCTTCTGCCAACATGGGAGTTCATGCCCATCAACCTGTTAAACACACTGAACTGGTCATTGAGCTCCATTTCCGTCTGTACTCCTTTCTTACAGAACAAGAGCATTCTGATGGCAGGATGTTTATCAGCATCTCTCCTTTGCTGAACCACCTGTTAGGCTCTGTCCTTTCTTCTCACTCAAATCCTCATCTTGCCACATTTTGTTTTCATTGTTCTTTATCAAGAAAGTTAAACTGTCATTTGTCATATGTTCTATGAATACTCTCTAATTTGTACTTGCCCTTTCATTTTTGTGTGTGTGTGTGTGTGTGTGTGTGTGTGTGTGTGTGTGTTCCCATATATGTATGAGGTGTTCATGAATTGGCATAGGTTCATTCTTTGGTCATTCTCTACCCTATATATTGAGGCGGGGTCCTTGCTGAAGCCATAACTCACTGATGTATCTAGCTAGCTAGCCAGTGTCCTCAGGGATCCCCTGCTCTACATCCCAAGTGATGGGGTTACAAGTGAGTCATCACACCCAGTTGTCATTTACAGGAGTACTGAGGATCTGATCTCTCTTCCTCCTGCTTGCTCAACAAGTGCTTTAGCCATGGAATCTTCTCTCTGTGCCCTTGTTTCCTTTTGAGTATGTTACATTGTGGTTGCTTGTATCAGGTAATGTGGTTAGTGTAGACATTTTCAAGTTTTGTGTAAGTTTATCCCCATTCTACAATGCCCAATATTTCTTTAATGATAATATATGCTTTATTGTAGTAGTTCTTTGCTTTTACTTGTGGGATAGAATAGGGATTTGATTTCCTTCCCAGATGGTAAGCCACCCATAGATTTAAGTCTATTTGTGCAAACACATATTATGTGTATGTTCTGGACTTTCTGTTGTTCACTTAGCATTGGATCTTCACTCTTTAAATTGTTTCAGCTTCATGGTTTATCTTAATATCCAATGGATCAGGGCTGGCAGGATGGCTCAGCAGTTAGGAGCACTGCCTACTCTTCCAGAGGACCTAGGTTTGAGCCCCAGCATCTACATAGTGGCTAACAACCATCTGTAACTCCAACTCAAGGGGATCCAATAATCTCTCCTAGTTTTCATAGGAACTGCAAGCAAGTGATGCACAGAAAAACACACATGTAGGCAAAACACCCATACACATAAAAATAAATAAATCTAAAAAAATTTCATGTATCTATACATCTACATATATATAGGTATATAGATATCGCTGATCAATATCTACATTTCATCTTATTTTTAAAGGCCTCTGTGCTATTTATAGTGCTCATATATTTATAATTCTAAATGAATTGAAAATAATGTTGTGTTTCAAACAGAAAATAATTTGAGAATTATGTCTTTATTTATTTAAGTCATTTTATGGCCCTCAGTAAATTTTTATGGTTATCTTCATATTAGACTTACAAATTACTTTTTAAGTATCTTTTAGCTGTTTTATAGTGTAGGGTTCTACAATGACTTGCTTGTCTATGTGCATCTAGAGCTCACTGTCTTACTTCATTTACTCTTTGCAGTTCTGAAATACTGAAGTACTGAAGTTCTGAAATTCTGAAGTACTAATCTAATGTGTAGGCTTGAAGGACAGATGTTACAATAGACTATCAGGTCCACAGCAAGATGGACGCATCCCAGGCACTCAGTCTGGTGTGTGTGTGTGTGTGTGTGTGTGTACATGACTATGTGTGGGCCAGAGATCTACACCGGCTCTTCAATCGTCAGCCCTCTAATTTTTTAAGATAGGATCTCTCACTGACCCTGGAGCTTATCTACTTGGCTACGCTAGCTGACCAACAAGCCCCAAGGACCCTCCTGTCTCTGCCTCCCTAATACTAGGATAACAGGAACCTGCTACTGCCCCCAGTTTTCTGTTTGTTTTGATTTTTGTTTTGTTTTGTTTTATGGGTTCTGGAGTCCTGAAATCACCCCCTCATGCTTGCACAGTAAGCATATTGTATACTATACTTCCCAAGCCTCGGCGCTCGTCTTTTGAGTCTTGGAATAAGTGAGCACAATTCATCAGAGAATCAAACTCCCCAACTCCGCATCACAGACTCCACGACAGAGTAGTAAGTACTCCTGTACCTGACAGTATTGCTATAGGTCCTTTCTGGCCACTGGTCAGGCTGTCCCAGAGCAGATCCACAGACCAAGTAAATGATCATTATGAATTTCATTCATCTATAACCTGACTTCCATACGTCCTCAGCTAAAAATTAGACATGTAGACAGGAAAATAGCCTAGTCTAGAGGAATGTAGTGGACATGTACTGGTGCATCTGTCCACCATCCATTCTCACTTCCACTGATAGTAATATCCCAGGGTTAATTAAGGAGTCACTCTCCTATTCCACAGGATAATAGTATTTTAAGCAAGGTGTTTCACCCTCCCTTGCTAAAATGATTGACAGCTTCTGGAGTTAGGTCCACCAGATACTTTCCCTAGGACTAGGAATCTTTAGGACAGGACTAAGAAGATGCATAACTGTTGGCACCTGTCCTTTGCAATAGCAGAACCTTGTTGAGACCTTCTACTCATCCCTGCCAGAAGAACCCTGGCACTTGGTACCTTTTTTTTTTCTTTCTGAGAGCTGCCATACTTCCTTCCAATAAATTCCCCCTGGTGAGAGTAGCCAGGGTCTGTTTTGATTGCTTACAAAGAAGCCTAAATGGGATCAAGGAAGTAACGATCTACACAGGCTATTTCACAAAGGAAACCACAAGTGGATGACAGACCAGGAAGGAAATGAAGTTCAAAGGCAGCCCAGCCTTGAGGCGAGAGTACTTGGGACCATCTTATGCCAGGTGCGTACTTAGAGACAAACAAAGAGACAAAAATCAAGCTTTGAAGATGGTTTGCATGGTGCTCATTATCCTTGTCATTTCAGCTTCTTATTAGATTCATTGCGAGCACTTCATCGGGGAAGGGGGCTTTCTCGCTACCGTGTCTCCAACTTTCACTCCAGTTGTTACTAATTTGATGATGATCATTTGATTTATTTTCATCATCTTTCACTTCAAGGGCCATGTTTGCCACCACCTCATCTCAGTCTCTTGGAAACTGCACCTGCACATTTTCAATAGTCACACAGAAGAACTTGGTTTTATAGAAAAACAAGTGGCTTTTAGACATGCAAATGAAGGGTGGCATTTCTATTCCCCAGAAGTCTGCTTTTTCCTGCTACTGGAAATACTACAAGTGCAATTGGAGAAGCTTGCTTAGGAAGATCGGACAGATATAAAGTGCAAATGAAAAGTCTTCCTTGGGGAAGAAAGTGTGCACATTGAAATGGACATCAGGGATTCTCCATAGCAAGGAGTGCCAGGAAGAAAGAATTTATGAGACTGTGTCTGCCCGGCTTTCACAGCCAGCTGTGGAGGGAGCAGCCGCTGGCTTCTGGCTCCTCAGCTGACTCACAGGGGCTAGAACAAGCCATTCTATTAATTGGTTCTTATCTCTTCACTACTAAAGCAAACAGATTTCATTAGTTTCCAGTGGAGGGACTTTGTACGAATACAGAAGGTGGCTTTTGAGGAAATGTAAGACCCTGAGGGGTTCTCTCCAAGAGACGCCTAGTATACCCACATCCCTGACTTCTGATCAGGTGGAAATCTCCCCATCCAGAGACCTACTTTCTAAAAGTCATTAGGTTACTAAAGCCATTATTTTAAATTGAATATTGAAAATAATTCAGCCGCATTATGTATAGTATAATCCTTAATAAAATTGAATCCTGTCATAGGAGCTGATGCTCAGTTTATGAAGATAACAAAAAAGCACAGCTGGAAAGGTTATTTGGAAATTCATTTTTATAATCTCTTTCCCAGCAGAGACTTTGGGGGTCCAGTTTTTGCCAGAAGCAAACTTTCAGGGCTCTCATTAAATACTGAAGTGTGTGATTTCTAAGGGCAACACTGACATGGTGTCTAATGATTCCCTGCTCTCAGGCACTACTGTAATAAACGCATCTTCCATTTTTAGATTCCTGGGGCCTATTTTATAGCCACTGGAGGAAAAGGCGAGGGTATTGACATGCCTCCCTCTCTCACACACAATTTAAACAATATAGCCCACTATTTATTCAGCTTGGAATGGTTTCCATCTAAGACAATAAACTTGTAAAATATGAAGGAAACTAGTCTTGATGGCTGAGCAAAGTTGATGAGCTTTGAAGTCTGAGCCTAGAGAATAAAAGGCTCCATGAAAAATAAATAAAGAAATAAATGAAGAAATAAATAAATAACCAGAGAGAGGCTGAAACCAGTCCTGATCTGGTTCATTCTCTGAGAGAACTGACCGAGATGTGAAACAAAGATGCACGACGTACATGTGTGGAACACAACAGTGAAGTCATGCCTGTCCAGTCCCCCACATGCTTCTGTTGGTCTGCAGTCTCAGGCCCTAATTACACTGCCTGATAAGAAAGAGCTGACACATGTCAGGTTGGTTCATGAAAGGCTTTTCTGGAGTGAAAAAGGGAACCAGGGAAAGTCTCTCTCACACAATAGCTGAAGAAAATAGCTCTCATGCTGCAGTAACTTCACCAGACGTGTTGAGACGTCTCTTGATCTCTGTGACTTGGCTCCTGGCTTCTCATCCTTACCATTTCACCAATTGGCAAAAATGGGTTGAAAATCCCAAAGAAAACTTTCAGGTTAGGAGGGAATGTGTTCCATTTGACTTGCCTCTGACTGGGCTGGGATGTGGTGTTTATGGTGCTCAGTAACTAGAGCAAATTGCCATAAGGGTCTTAATTAGAATTGTTTCTTAAAGCAAATCTGCCCAGCACCTCTTTGCTTAACACTACTCTCAATTTCACACTGACAGAACTCTGTAAAGCTCACATAGCCAAGACTCACCAATAGATAAGGAAGCGTATTTACCAAGAACTTCAAAATGTTAGGCCTTCAGGCTACAGGAACAAACACCCATCATTCCCAAGGACATTAGTTATTGACACACTGAACCACGGGCAAGCATGCCATGATTCAGGTTCAGTAAGCAAGTGTAATTGAAACCCATGAGTGTCTGTTTGAGGGGTATCAGGGATTTATTAAGATATGAAGTAGGGAAATACACTCATGAATACAGGATATGGTAAATCCAGTTGCAGAGTCCTTGGAAAGCTGGGGATCAATCACACACTGCTTCACAACACCTGACCCAGTCTTCACCACCCAAGAGAGTATACCACTCAACTCCCTCCACTCTTCAGGAGTCATGTAAGCAGGCAGAAAGCCACACCCTAGGGCTTGTATCCCCAAAGCCATTAGAGGAATGAATTCTCACAACAAGTAAGTATAACACAAATCTCTGTAGTCAAATTTTTCTTGTGGCTGCCAGCTCACAAATAACAGCACAGAGACTTATTCATTATGGAAGCTTGGGCTTAGCTTAGGCTTGTTCTTAACAAGCTCTTATAACTGAAATTAACCCATTTATATTAATCTATGTTCTGTCATGTGGTGTTACCTCTCTTCCATCTTGCACCTCCTGTTCCTCTCCATGTCTCCTGGTGTCTCCCACAACTAGATCCTTCCTACTTCCTCTCTCTGCCCAGAAGTCCAGACTATACCTCCTGCCTAGCTATTGACCATTTAGCTCTTTATTAAACCAATCACAGCAATACATTTCACACAGTATACAAATATCCCACAACATTTCCCCCATTTTGTCTAAATAAAAAGGAAAGGTTTTAACTCTAATATAGTAAAATTAAATACAAGAACAATTATTGAGTAAAAAATACATTTACAATGTCCAGTCCATTTGTATTTGGCATATTTGGAGAAAATACTCTATTATTTATCTTATCTTTATGAATTTGAAACTTTATATCTAAACCATTTTTTATCATAACATGTATTACTATCTTAAAACTATCTTTTTATACCTCAAAATATTTTCTTAGATAAACAATTTAAACTTTTATGTCTTTCAACCTTACATACTTTATACCTCTTTTGTGAGTTTCTTTTCTGAATTTGGTAACAATGAAAACTGTAACTATAACTATCTAGTCTTCAACCCCATTAAGACCTAAATAGGATATAATATTACCTGAGTAAATAGGAAGTATGGAGTGACACCTTCCAAAACTATAGGAATGGCAGAAACATCTGGCTACCTGGTCAGTCACCCAAGTTCATCTGTAATATTGGGGCATCCATTTTTAGCCTACAGGCCTAGAGTATCTGACAGACTTTGTATGAAGCAGGAATTTTGAAGGACTGCCCTACCTTGTCTTGGCAAAGTTCAGCAGTCACTTTGTGTCCTGCTTGTCCAGTTTGAACAGCATTATGACAGCAGTTGAGGCAAGGGCAGTTCTTTTGTTCTGAAAACACATAAACTTTTAAAGGTAACATATATATCTACATTGACACAAGTATGGAATGTGCAGTGTGCTCAAGTCAGTTAAAGATTATTTTGTCATTGGATTTTTCTTTGGGCCACCAGTTCACAAATAATGACATGGAGATTTAATAATTATGAAAGCTCAGCCTTAGCTTAGGCTTCTCCTACCAGTGCATACAACTTAAATTAACTCATTTATTTTAATCTGCATTCTGTCATGTGGCTTGTTACCTCATCTCTCCATACTGCCCATGCTGCTTCCTCCATGTCTGGCTGGTGACTCCACCTTCTTCTTCCCAGAGTTCTTGCTCTGCCTGGAAGTCCTGCCTATGCCTCCTGACTAATTATTGACCATTCAACTTTTTACTACACCAATCACAGCAATACATTTTCACACAGTGTACAAATATCCTCCAACACGATTTTTTGTTTTATGTTTGAGCAGGTAAAAGGTATCTGTTAACTTTATAAGTTTGTTTGGACTGTATAACCAAACATGTATCCATGTCATATGAAAGGATGTCATGTAATAAATCATGAGGATTCTATAGCCAACAAGATTTATCATGTCTCATCCAATCTCAGAGCTGTTCCCATAGTAGAGGGATCAGCATATATGTCACCTGTCCCTGTAGTCTTTTTTGGTTTCTTTGTTCATGTCTATAGTCAAGACTTTCAGGAGGTCTCACCCAATCAAATCTGATCTTTATTAATTTTGAAGAGAACCATAACTTTTTGTTTCCTGTGGAAACAAAGGCATAACCTCTTGCTCAATGCAACATATTTTCTGACTTTCATTTTTAAGTTTTCTTAATCCAATTTCTCTCACCAGCTATTTTTTTGTACATTATCATTTAAAAAATTCAAGGTCAACAAAGCACTATACAGGATCCAGACACCCTGTGTTTCCCATATTTACCCAGCTTTAAAAAAAACAAATATATATAACTTTACTCTCTCTTTAAATACTTTATTACTTTTAAACTATTTTTATGACTGCCTATACCCTTTTTTATTGTATCTGTTTAAAGGTTTTTTGTTTTTGTTTTTTTTTGTTGTTTTTTTTTTTGGTCTGGACTGCTTTACTACGCACCTGCAGCATTCTCTGACTTTGAAACAAACCTTAACTGGCCATGCCAGCTGCCTTGTGGCTTTAGTAGCTGGTTCTGCCTCTCCCCCGCCCCCAGCTCCCTGAGAGCCTAGCCTCATGCCAACATATTTATCGCCCCAGCTCTGGGAAGTTGCTGTGTCCATGATGCGGCAAGCATTTTTACCTAGCTGCTCAAGGGCTCTGCTGAACAGCAGGGCCTCTTAAAAGAACCGCACCTCTATACAACCAAGCCTACTTGAGAGACCACTTTCTCATATGCTATGTGCATTTTTGAGCCCCATGTTGAGTGTCATATGTTGTCGGATTTTTCTTTGGGTCACCAGCTCACAAATAACAGCACAAAGACTTAATAATTATGAAAGCTTGGCCTTAGCTTAGACTTGTTCCTAACTAGCTCTTATAACTTAAATTAACCCATTTATATTAATCTGTGTTCTATCATGTGGCATTACCTCTCTTTCATCTTGCACCTCCTATTTCCTCTTTGTGTCTCCTGGCTACTCCTGCCCCTCAATTCCTCCTACTTCATCTCTCTGCCCATAAGTCCCACCTATACCTCCTACCTAACTACTGGCTGTTCAGCTCTTTATTAAACCAATCACAGCAATTCATTTTCACACAGTGTACAGATATCCCACAACACATCTCCCCTTATTGTAGCTTATCAGCACACACCTGTACTTTCTTGAGCCAAATTATCCCTCATGTCAATATACAAACTATCTGTACAAGTAACTGAAGTCATGGACAATCTTACCCCTGCTTTCTTCACTGTGAGTGTTCTCAGCCAATACTTCATAGCATCAGGAGGCAGAGCGAAAAAAGTAAAATGAGTTCTCAAGAACTATATTCTGCACAGGAGTGTAAAGATTGCCATACTGTGACCCAAATAACCAATGTAAAGGTAATGGAAGAAAAGGTAGTCAAAGAAATTTCTGGATGCATACATTAATGGCTCTGTTTACTAAAACAGTGTGGGGAAAGACAATCTCTTGGTTTCTTTTCCTAGTGCTGTGCTCTGACAAAAGCAATTTAAGGATGGAAAGATTTGGTTTAGCTCACTGTTCAAGGTACAGTCCAAGGCAGCAGGAGCATGAAACAACTGGTCATATGACACCTGAAGTCACAAGATAGAATAGTGAATGCATGCTAGTGCTCAGCTTGCTTTCTACATCTTATACAACCCAAGAGCTCCTTCCAGACAGTGGTCCTGTCCAATCAAGAGGGTCTTTGAACACCAATTAATGTAATCAAGATAGCCCTCTACAGGCATGCCCAGAGTCTCTTCTTCCAGGTGATTCTAGATTCTGTAAGATTGGCAATTGTCACTATCTCTCACTGACAACAATTAGTTCACTTAGGGGCCTTCAGGATCCTACCCGTGTGGAACAGCCACATGAGAAGGAACATCTCCCACTAATAGGTGCAATTACTAATTAGAAATTCAGGCTATCCCACTATAGTTGTGTTCATTGATTCTAAGGAAATGGAAAGGCTGATGAATTACCAAAACTTTAGGCAAAATGTTGGGGATCTAAACAAACAAACAAAAAATTCTCTTTTTCCTCAGCCCTCAGGTTAACCTGTATTCACTACTACATTAGTATGAATTTCCTTACATTGATAGTCAGGGGTTGGGGATGGGGTGTTGCTTAGTGGAAATTTAAAAACTTTGCATCCTAGACACGAAACACTGCTGAATTATATATGTTGTTTATACCAGAGTAGTCAGGGATGAGAACATAGGTTCATGCTATTTTCTCTCCTACATTCCACAGACTCCTGACCAGTCTACCCAGGCACCAAACAAGGGGGACAAGACAGTAAACGTACTCTTTGGAAACTTAGATTCCTTCATATTCCCTGAAGGAGTTTTCCATTCTGTTAAATCTTTGACTTCTTAGTTCCAAGTTCCCTCTCAGTGGTAGTAGCAAACCTGTCAGAACAGCTCTTGTATTAGATCAAGAATACAGAAATGCATAGCATAGAAAAATAACCCATCAACTTTGAAACCCTCAGAGTACTGTGTAAGAACAAGACACGTTGTTTTCTTTCTTACTGTCTTTCTGTGTTCTGGTAATATAATCAATATTTCCTGTCTAAAAATGCAATATTCTCCAATTTTAGAAACCCCTCAAGTCTGCATTTAATGTCAATGAAAATCATGCTCCGTGTGACAGATATTTATTTTTATGCTTCCCTGTCTGAAGGCCTTGTCGACTTTTAATGAGAAAAGGATAATGTTATCACTGGCTGAGACTATAAGTGAGAACGGACTTGAATAAAACAGTTAAATATAAGGGAAAAATGGACTCTACTACTAACCAATCCTCACAAACATTTGTTTGTATATAAGGATGTAAAGCCTCACCCCAAGTTCTCTTTTCAAAGTAAATAAGCATTTCCTTAAATAGGGAAGAATTAATTTGACAAACAAGCATTTGAGCACCTAGTATCTTCTAGAAACTATTATGGGTTGGATATAATACAGAGAGAAAAGTAATAGACTTTTAAGGATAAGTAAGTGGACAGGAAGTCAATATCCATCCGTAGGACCCATCTCAGGTAGACCTTGACACAATGTAAGAACTGTTATGTCCATACCCCAGACACTTCAAGTTGAAGGATATTTATAAGTTACCTACCTTCAGCAGTTCTTGCCAGAATGTCTTGACTCTTACAGGCTAAAATATAAGTAGGTATATCATGTACCCCATACTTTTATATTTGTTTTCATTTGTTGTTCATAAGAGTGCTTATATTATTTTATAGTACATAACAGTGCTTGTTAAAATTATGACATTCTCATATTTTCTTTCAGTTGTCTTACCCCAATTCGAAACCACTACTGCAGACTACCTTCCTTAATTTACTGAGAAAACAATGGGATTTTGTGGAGTGCAATGAATTTAAATTGAACCAATCATCCAATTTGTGCAGGGTCTGAACAATAGCCTATGGGTCCTAGATCTCCTCATTCCCAATGTAGTATTATTCTTTTTTACATAATTTACAATCACAGAATCATGAACCTTGATCATGTAAGCAAGCAAATTAATACGGAAGTCTCTAAGGGGGTCCAGAAGTATAAATAACAGAGAATGGTGTAAATTGTATTCACTTACTCAAAAGGCAGTAATTGTTCCATGAAAACTGACCTCTCTGGAAATAATTTACATACCAACAGTATCATTATTTTTACCAAATAGCTGTTTCCTGAATTTCCTTGCCAGTGAATTTAAACTGAACTGTATGCTTTGTGGTTTCTCAAAACAGTTCTTTTAACTAGCGTCTGAAAGTGTTGGTTTAATTTTTGTTCAAAATTGCGTAAATGAATCCCTGTGGCCAAGCCTTTTATGACCTTGCCCACCACTGAAACCTCAGTGGGCAGATGCTGAAAGACGATTTTGTGCACTTACATGAGTCAGACACTCTTACTTTCTCTAAACCACTTCCTGGTTTCTTCCAGAGTTGCATTTAATGGCTGCTTGTTTTTCCAGAAGTGGTAGAAGTAGAACCAATATAATTTATATGGTACAAAATGAAGAATATTTCTATTTTATTAGTAATTTGAGAATTCCACTCAATGTGTTTTGATCATATTCACCCCCTCCCCCAACTTTTTCCAGATCATCCAGTCCCTAAAGAGCCAACTTTTTGTCTTTTTTTTTATTATTATAAACCATGTAGTCCAATTTGTGCTGCCCTCATATTCTTGAGCATGTAGCCTCCTACTAAAGCATAGTGGATCTACCAGGGGTATATTCTTAAAAACTGACTCTCCCTCTCCTGGCAGTGTTCAGTTGCTAATAGCTCCTCATCTAGTTGTGGACCTCGTGACCATCTCTCTTCTCCATGATAGGATTTTGTATGGCTTGAGCTGGCCTAAGGTTTATGTATCCTATCACAACCACTATGAATCGATGTATGCAACTGCCCTGCTATGTCCAGAAAAAGACTGTACCCTTGTAATTATCCATGCCTCTGCTCTTACATTCTATCAGGCCCCTCTTTTGCAATGATCCCCAAGTCTTGGGCGGAAGGGTTGTGATACGTACATCCCATTTAGGGATGAGAAATATGCAGCTTCTTAGTCTTTACACCTTGACCAGTTGTGGGTCTTTGTGTTCAACACCACTAGTGCAAACAGAAACTGATAAGGGTTTATATATGCATTGATATAGGTTTACAAAGAACGATAAGTCACTAGGCGTCATTTTAATAATATGTACATTTAGTAAAACAATAGTACCAGGTTCTCCCCTGGGGCTTATGACCTGTCTAGTTATATCACTGAGTTTGCCCTCCCATCTTTTTAAAACCCCTTACTAATTGTCTGACCTCTATGTGTATTCCCAATGGAGCACACATACCTGACAAATTCAAAGCTAACATCCACAAAGTGAGAGGAATGGGTGAGATTTATCTTTGTGAGTTCATGTTGTCTCACTCAGAATGATTTTTTTAGTTCCATCCACTTACCCACAAATTTCATTTTTCTAAACAGCTGAACAATATTCCATTATATAAATATACCATATTTTCATTATCCATTCATCAGTTGTTGGGCATCTAGGCTGTTTCCATGTCTAGCTATTATAAATAGAGCAACCATTAACTGTCTTGGTTGGATTATTAGGACTAAGAAATTTTTATCTGTTTTTGTCATTGCAGTAATAAGGGGGGAAATAATACAAATGACCTCTAAGGATATAGAATATACAAAGCATATATGTCTCATCACACAGTTCAATGGGAAAGGTTGTATTTGTCCATTGAATGAGTTTCTCTTATTTCCCCCCTTTCATGTCTTCTTCATTTCTTCTACTTCTAATACTTATAGGAAAACTTTATATTTACTGACTTTTAGTAATATGCTTAATTGGGAAAGCATTTTAGTCTATAGCACACTGCTTTATACAGAACAAGCCTGTGAAACATTTTAGAGCTATGCAAATGAGAAAGCTGAATCTTCAAACTGTGAAGACATTGGCCAATGCCACTCTTGGGGAGCAGACAAAATTCTGAGTCAATGGGTGTTTTTGACATGAGTATAGCCATGTCAAGAATTCCCAATGCCTCAGATTCGTGGAAACGGCAAAGTGTTACCCTGATTCATGTGAGAATGTTGAGAGAGTGTACAGAAAGAATCAACCAGATTCCTCCTCCCAGATGTTTACAGCTTAAGACTGCTTCCCTATAAAGACCCCCCCCCCAACTGTGACTAGCTAACCCTTCCTTCTTGTGCTGGTCATAATAAACAGACTGAGTTTCCAGGTTGACAGTGTAGTGGGTATCCCACCATCAGAGCAAGGACAGCCCACCCAATCCCAGATTTTCTGTATGTGTGTCAATCATTCCTTTAGTGTCTATCATTTCTTCATTCCCACTCTGTCCTAGTTAGGTTTCCCAACCTAAGCCATGCTGGAGCTACCAACACCTATTTTATAACCATGTTCAGAGCCAGAAAATGGCAGCCTGGGTAGGACAGAGACTGGAGCTACTCCGGGCTGCTGAGAGGCATGGAGTATGCTGTTATTTTACTGTTCTATATTTTACCCACCATCTACATTATTAGATGCTAGCTGATTTTTTACTATACTTATTTTGAATCTATTTTATGCCACATGTCTAAATTCTTGAAGTTAATAGTCCACTTACTATCAATCTTTCTTTTATTAGTAAGTTCTATATATACCTATAAAATTATCTGCCAATAATTTCATTTTTATCCCCTTGGTTTTAACAGAAATATACACTTTGTGATATTTATTTCTAAGTAAGTTAAAATTTCTAATTTGATTTTATCTTCAACTCCAGCTTCTTTAAGAAACATCTACTTTGAAATCTCTAATGGGCACATTTAGTTGCTCATGTCTTTTTGTTAATTTTTGACCCTATGACCATTTGATAAAAAGATATGATAATTTTATAGTAATTAAATGATGGGGGTTGTTTGCTTTCTTTGGAGGAGAAATCTTACTGAACTATTTGATGGTAAAATAAATTGTTAATTTACTTTGTGTAAGTAATTTCTTAACTCACCAGCATTGCTTTATTTAAAAAAGAAAAAATAATTAAAGCCCTTAGAAGTTATATATGACAATTGTTCTCTGAAACAAAAATGTATTTCATAGAATCATGTCAATTCAGGAAAGCCAGAGAAGGAGAAACAGGAAAAACACATACAAAAAAAAATCATGACTTTAAAACGCCCTTATCATTAGCAAGAGACATTGATAAAATAAGAAATAAAAGAGGGTGACAAAAAGTGTGTTGTCCCCAAAGAACCAAGAACAAAGTGAAGGGCTCATTTAGGGTTGTGCAAGATTAAGGCCAAGTTATGAGGCCGAGGGCGAGTTGACTTTGGTCAAAGATTATTTCTTCAGTTTGACCTAAGAACCAGGACATCTCCTGACAATATAAAAATGTAGAGTGTGGGGCCTTCCTCCAAAATTACTGTATTTTAATAAGATCCCCTGTGCTTGCTCATCTGGATATTCATTAGCTCTGTTTGGTTGGATTCCAGACATTCTCTTGTCTAATGCAGATTCTTGGGTCACAATAGCACTTCCAGAAGGGTAAAGGGCTTCTGGTGTTTAAAGAGGACACTGACAGGCTGTAACTAAGCATATTCCAGGAGTGCTGAGGACAGGCAGTGTGAGGGGTGAGAAATGGCAGTGAGAGAGAGGAGAGGACATGGGTCCCTCCTGCTGAGCTGCCTCTGTCCCAGGGACAGACTTTGCAGGATTCCTCATTTTCCTCGTTTTTTTGTTTTTTGTTTTTTTCATAAAGCAGTTTATTTACAGTTCTAATCCTCAAGCAATCAGCTTCTTTAAACAAGATTATTCAATTTCATTTTTAATTAAGATACAATTACAATATCCCCACCCTAGTCCTTCTTCTCCCTCAACTCTTCTCATATCTCATTCCCTCTTAAATCCATAGCCTCTCGTTGCTTAACTATTATACACACACACACACATACTATATATATATATATATATATAGTATGTGTGTGTGTGTGTAATAATATATAATTTAAGTAAGTATATAATAAATAATATGTAAGTATATATATAATGTATATTGAGATATTAATTATGGAGGGTTGATGAAAAATGTTTAGGAACTAGTAAAGCATAGGACTCAAGTAAGTCTACCTTCCACTTGATGAAAAAGAGCCCTTTCTACAATGGAAGATGATCATTAGCCTGAACATATCCAATGAGAACGTTCATACCCCACTGTGGGGTTGCACATATGTCCTGCAAAGGCTGTGGGACTGGAAAAGAGAAGACATGCCCAAGTCTGAACTGTACCTCTTCTTCCCTGTTTCTAGGTCTGACCTATTCCTAGTCTGAAGCCACTCGTTTCTGTCTCAAACCCTACTACTTTTTATAACCACCTGTTCCAGAATTGGAAAAATGAGTTGAGACCTCTAACACATAAAGTCTCATCTGCCTTGGCATCCCCCTTAGTCCCAGTTCTAAAAGAGAAAATAAAAGCTGATTTTATTTCCAAATGGCAAGCATGCAAGGGTTCAGGGAACCATCCAAGTTTAGAAGGAGGGGGTGGCCCCAAGAGTCCCTTTCAAAATACGGTTGAAATAGAGAAGCCAGCAGGCCACTGACACACAACTGAATACAGGGACTTGGGTGACCTGGTGGTGTGACTCTAGGAAAGTCAAAGAAAGAACTGAGGTCATTCCAGACAGCAAATGTGAACAGCAGGACTAGGCAGAGCTATGGGAAACAAATACAGGAATTTGGAGATGGAGCTGCTAGGCCTCTGGCCCTGAAGATACTTCCTGGCTGCCCTTGCTTTCTCTGAGAGATGTGTGGGGGTGGCCCAGAGGGCAATAAAAGGCAAACAGGAGGCTAGACCTGACTGCAGGACTAAGGGGGAGAACCACGGTAAGATGCCCCTGAGCAGAAAGCCGAGCAGTGAACAGACAGGAGGTAGTCCTCTGTCCAGCATGCTGCTCTCCCTCTGGGGCTGCACTGGCAGAAGCAGACAGCACCCACAGGAGAGTGTGGCTTATGATTCCTGGAGCTGAGATCAGAGTCAAGAAGGAAGGTGGGCTTAGCACTAAACCACTGATTGGTGACTAGCAAACAGCCCTTGGCTTCTTGTCTCTCACATGTGGCTGTCTGAAACACAGAGCATTTAAGGCTGCTGTGCATGACAGAAAACAAGAACTAGCTAGGTTACAGTGGGTGTGGAGAAGCATTGTTACGATTAAAATGTGCATTAGAAAACAGAACACTGTCAACTCTGAAGCTGTTCTACAGGGAAAATGTTATGAATACTACAGGTTCCCCTTTGCTCATGAGGGACATGGTCCAAGACCCCACCTATGCCTGAATACTGGACACAGTAAGAGATCAGTAACCACAAATACAAATTTAAAAAAAAACAATTAAAACAATAAGTTGAAATAAAAGCTATGTTAAATTGAAACATTTCTGGAATTTTCCATCTAGTATTTTCAGACCAGAATTGAATGCAGATAACTGAAACCACAATGTGAAACTACAGATAAGAAGGGGTGGCTTAGTTGATGTATTTAGATGAGGCAGTTTCGAATGTGTTTGGCTTGTAAAAGTCATCCTAATCATAGTAATTTGTGTGATTTAATTAATTACCGGGCTATAGAATTATGATCACATATGCTAATACTAAGGGTCAAATCAACCTTGTTGCTTACTTTAATTACATCAGCAAGCTTCTGATCACATGATTTTCATGGTTTCTCATACATATGCTGTAGCCACACACGTGGTTCTGAAAGTATTTAGCAGGGACATTGCAGGTTAATGTTCCACAGGAGGCAAGCAAGTGAAATCCAACGGAGTGACAAGGAAAAACCTGCTCAAAGGATGAGGCGAGCCAGCGCGGGAATGTAATCCCCACCATCAGATATCTACTTCCCTGGATTATCAGAAATAACAGTTTTCAGATAGATGGGGATCACTTCAGAGCAGTCATAGATGGCCTAAGGTAGGCAGAAAAAGCAAAGAAAGTTGGGGGAGTGTTCCATTTCTGCTGTCGCTCCCACGGTGACCTTCTGTAAATGACTTTAGTCCCTCGCCTATTCCACAGGGATAGAAATATAAAGTTATTTATTAACAACACTCACAAGTGCCCAGTGCTTCTCTAAGAACTAGTGGCCAGAGGCTCTCTTAAGCTCTGCCTCCGTGAAGAAGGCGGGAAAGCCAACAAGGGCAGGAACTGTGAGGTAGCAGTGGATAACATGGAGCAGGGAGCGAGAGATGGGTAGAGAATGATGCAAGGGTCAGTTTTACAAAGCGAGGAGGGGAGGTTTGTCTGTTTGTGTGACATCTGAAGAGATACCCAAAGGAAGGAGGGAACCGTCAGGGTTTCTTGAGAAGAGCTTTTCCAATTCCAGGACTTGGGTGCTCAAGGGCCTTGTGGCAGGACATGTGTAGTAGGGACCGAGAGTCCGGAGGGAGTGGGTTAAAAATGAGGTCAGAGCATTGTACGGAAGGAAAGGACAGGGTTAGACCCCAGGAGTACATTATAAAGTCTGGGCAGAAGACTCACATGACCTGGGATGCTTTTAAAGGATCACTGTTTCTGTGTGAACAGAATGTAAGAGACCAGCTGGGAAGCCATGCTGTCATCCAAGCTGAAAATGACGATGACTTGGGAAAGGACGTTAGGGCCAGAGGAGTTGAAAAGTGATTGGGCTAGACCCATAAATGCGGTTGGTGTTGTACAGTGAGAGAAGCAAAGGGTGAACCCAGAGGCAGGGACAGCAGGGAAAATGAAGACGCTTATGCTAAGCAGAGGAAGGCAGCAGGAGAGGCTGCTGAGTCACCAGGAGCCTGAGCCGGTGTGCAAGGAAAGAACAATGTAGTAACCAGGAAGAGAGGGAACCGGCTCACCGAGCCCCTGCCCTGCAGAGCGTCCCCTAGCCGTTCTTAGTCTCAAAATGAGCTAATTCACTGTCCTCCACACCTTCTCATGTATTCACGTCCTCTCCAGAATATCAACATATTGTTACATTAGTTTGCCAGTAACAAGGGAGGAGAGGGGGTCAGCGAACCCTGATTCAGAGAAGTTAAGATAGATACTTCATCATATTTTCAAGTAAACACAGAGAAACATTTGATATCAAAATAATATATGAGCAGCGGTCTTCCTGCTACCTCAGCATCCTTACCTCTCTTAAGCATCCCTGGTACTGATAGATTTTTGATAAAAATCCTGTGAAGAGTAAAAATATTTTTTTTCTTAGAATTTCCCAAGACATGCTAAGAAACTGAAAATTTTTCCAAAATCTCCAGGAACATTTATTAGTTATAGATTTCTTAACAAACTTTCCTGCTTGTTTTTATTCTTTATCTAAAAATTTAAAACACATTGTTAGGCAATGGAGAGGGCTATGTACTAGTATTATATCAACATGTTTAAATAATATTTTATCTGATACCAACTTGAAAAATAACCAACACGTAAATAAATGCATGCGGTCTACATATGAAGAAGCTCAGCCGTTTAAAATTCTTTATTTCAGCCTCATTTGAAATGCCGGTATTCAGTTCACATAGCTCTATACTCTTAAGAATCATCAGCATTTAATTTATGAGTGTTTTTAGATGGAGAGCCTCTGCTGCTTGAAATTCAGTTCAATCCTCTTGTTCTGAGTTGAGGAATACTTATCTCCTATGCTTTTCCCCAAGCCCCCCTCTTTGCCCAATTTCCCATAATTAATCTAATCTTTAATCCAAAGTAGAGTGCAGCTCTCACCAAAACCCACCCAGGCCAGGGACACTAACAGAGAGGCAGAGCCAAGGAACAAGTAACACATTTGTCCTGTTGTTGCTCTTCTCTGTCCTCAAGGAGCATCTGGCATATGTGACTTCATGTAGCATTTAAAGCTGTGAGTAATGTGGCTTAAGAAATGTTCCCTGCAGCTGGCCAGGAATGGGCTGGTGGGAAGCATGCTGGAATAGACCGCAGCCCCACTAGCTTCAAGAAGAGCATGGCATGACCAGAGGTGCCCATTGGTGCCCAGTTGCAAAAAGAGTGCACCCAGTTTTGCCAGAGAGGCAAAGGGGCACACAAGGTCTCTTGTCTCCTGCTTGGCAAGTAGAAGCACTGGAAAGAGCAACAAAACCCTTGCCCATGTCTTAGGTTTGTGACTCATGACTTTCAGGATTAAATTATGGTATGACAGGAACCTTTCCAGGCTCCCCAGGGTACACAGTGGAAAGCAGATGTGCCAGTGTTTGGTACAAAAATGCAGCAGAGTTGTTGGCACTGGTTCTGGGAAGCCCTAAGTTGACTCCCCACTTTCCTTTATGTGTTTCTAAGATTAGCTTTTCTAACGCGTGACTAGGGGATCGTTTCTCTCCAGGAAGAAACTCCTTCCATTTTTAGTAAAAATCTGCTTAGTGCTTTACTTTGGGTTTCAACTCCAAGACCTGCTTCAAACAAGTAGCAAGATCTACCCCAGGTTTCATTATCATGGTCATCATTGAGAGTTTTACCTCTCTTGACAGCAAGTCCATTTTCCAGGCCTTTGACTTGGGAAAGAAAGTTGGTTTTGACTGGTCTTCTTTTGAATTTCAGGCATAGTTGCTGTTCTCTTCTGTGGAGTCACACAGGCACATTATACGTACAACAATCTGTCATCCGATTCCAAACTGAGGACCAAGCAGGTAAAAGAAAAACTCGTGGCTGGCTTTGTCTCTTTCCTGGTGTGGTAGATGTGGAGTCACTCTGACAGTGCGCGTGGGAAGAATTTCATTAGTAAAGGAAGAAAGTAAGCTTAAGGCTTCATTACAGGTTGGATATTTATAGAACTTTTTTCCCTCCAGGATAACCATTAACAATTCTCTTGGTAAGCAAAAATATAGTTATAATAGTCTCTCCCTCCTGAGAGATGTGGAGCATAAACTGTCAGTCTGGAAGATGAAAGGTCTACAGTCAGTAATAATTCACAGTCACTTACATCTAAAGGCATTAGAAACCATGTGGATGTGGTTGGTTATACAGAGAAGAAAATGAAGAAGGATGTGGAAAAATGCTTGGTCTTCAGTTGAGTGTTTTTGTTTCCAAGAAAATTCAACTGCCCATTGCCACATGAGCAAAATGTGTCTCCCTTATTCTGAGGATATGTCGGTTTGTGTATCTGCAGGGAACACACATAGGCTCCTTCTACTAAGACCCACTTAGCCTTTCTGTGCCAAGCACATCCTGAGTACTAGATATGCAGAGACTGAATATTGCTTTTCCTTCAAGGGAGAAACCCCTGTGGAGGCTACTGATGAGCACAAGGCATATAATAAGCACCCAATCCATGTTGTGCCAGACATTATGGCAGTAATATCTGGAGAATGTTTGGGGAGCATCCAGTAGGGCATTTTTCCATGGTTGTGGTTGGGAAAGTCAGGAGGAAGTTGCCAGAGACAATGCCCAATCTGGAGCAAGATAAACAATAGAAAGGAGGTACCAAGTCAGATGCAGCAGAAGATAGAGAGTATTAAGAAGGATATTTGAGAAGATGGAGAGATGGCTCAGCAGTTAAGAGCACTGGCTGCTCAGAGGGCCTGGGTTCAATTCCCAGCACCCACATGGCAGCTCACAACTGTCTGTAACTCCTGTTCCAGGGGATCCCACACTCTTACACAGACACGCATGTGGGCAAAACACCATTGTACCTAAAACGCAAATAAATAAATGATTTTTAAAAAGGAAAGGATACTCAAGGCCAAGGGATTGGCATAGACAAAGTCTCTTAGGAAGTTCACTGATGTGCTATAGACAATTTTGTGGACTTACAAGTAGAGAGAAGCTGAGTCCAAGAGACACAGTGAGGAAGGAGACCACACAGGCAGCTCCAGGTTAAGAAAGATGGATGGTACGTGCTTTCTGAAGGAAGTTGAACTTCCTCCTAAAAGCAATAGGATGCAGTGCTTCTCAACCTTCCTAATACTGCGTCCCTTTAAGACCGTCCCTCATGTCATGGTGACCCCCAACCATAAAATTATTTCGTTGCTGCCTCGTCACGGTAATTTTGCTACTGCTATGAATCACAATGTAGATATCTGATATGCAGGCTATCTGATATGTGATTCCCGTTGGGGTCATGACCCACAGGTTGGGAACTCCTGGGTTAGAGTAACTAGAAGGGATCATTGTCTCAATGCTCTGGAGTCCAGAAAACAGGGACAACAGTGCTGGCATTATTAGCTCCTTCTAGGGGAAATATGTACTGCCTTCTCTTCATTTTCAGTGATTCTCTGGCAATCTTTGCTGTCCTTCCTTGATTTACATATGGATCATCCTGATCTGTGCCTTGGTGTCTACATGGTTCTCCCAGACCCCAGCCTATCTCCAAATGTATTCTTTGGCAAGATTTCTTGCCAAGAACGTCAATCATACTGGGTTTTGGCCTACCCTACTCCAACATAACCTCCTCTGAACTGATTACATCTACAGTGACCCTTCCTAATAAAGGTCAGTTTCTGGGGCTCTAAGGATTAGAACTGCAATACATAAATCTGGGGGGAGGGTGCTTAACTCAGTTCAAAAAGCTGTTATTGAAGTATTCAGAATGGACTGATGTTGGGATGATTGGAGCTCTAGTTTAGGACCCTCACTCTGGGGAAAGAGGACATAGACAAGTTAGCTTTTGCTGTTTAACTGCAGCAACAAAAAATAGTTATCCAAATAACATCGAGCAGTAAACAGTTGGTTCCCGCGTCTGCAAGTGTCCATCTTTTTGACTGATGGACTTGGTGGTTTGTTTGCCTGGACTGAGCCATCAGACACTTGTCCGGGTGTCTGTGGATTTGCTGGGGTATGTGTTCTAGGATAAGCTTCACCAGGGCATCTTTGCCAGTGCCATGTGCCTATCATTCTGTGAGTACTGAAGCAAGTCTATTTCCAATCATCGGCTTGGATTACCTCTCCTAATCATCCTATATGGTTCAGTACAAAACAAGAAGCCAAGTAAGTGCCCAATGTGCGATGAGTAAGCTTTGCAGTACTATTTGGCAGGGACTGTGGCTATGGGACGTGATGAAGAACTGGACTCAGTGATGAGCTCTATCCAAAATGCCAATGAAGACAGGGGAGCCAAAGACTTCTCATGTGATACTGGGCAGTGGGTGTAGGGAAAGTAAGGCAGCATCCTAGCCAAATTTGGATTGACCAGGAGTTCCCAGAGGCTTACATGGGGCTCTCTGCAGTAGCTCTGGCTTGCATTCTTCCCTCTCTGTCATGTCTCAATCTCAGCTTGTCCTGACTGTGTCCTTTTGAACAGGGACTCTGCAAGGCCACCCTTCCCCAAGTCCATCACTTCTCTTCAGGTGGATGCTTTAGCAACATCATAAAATGCAATTGCTGACATTTTGACAGTCCTCCAGTGACACAGAAATGAATACGCCAAAATCCTGATGCTAATACCCAGAGACCTCCAATTCCAGGATCTTTTAAATTATGAAGACCGGTAGCACTCTCCTGGGCTTTAAGGGAAATGTCTTGGGCTGGTTTTTCCTAGCCTCGTTTGGTTCTCTCAGCATTTGTATTCTGGGAAGCTGAATCCTGTTTAGGGACTTGCACTTTTAAGTCATGCTATCTAGACTGCTCAGCAACACTTCAAAGATAACTCGTCTCATGGTGAGACAGCAGTCCAGTACCGAGGGGAGACAAAGCCACAATCAGTGCCCTCCAGCCTTCTGTTCTCCCTCTGAATGTCATGACAAGCGCTCCCTGACAGGCTCCCAATCCATCTCATAACACTCTCTCTCTCCTTGCAGAAAGAGGTTTCTACAAGCTTATTCTTTAACATCCAGATAACGGCACCCCCCCCCCCCCCCTGCTCCCCCCCCGCCTTCCGCCTAGGTGAGGTAGAGTTTAATAAACGCTGAATCTCTTTCACACCCTTCTCGAGGCTCTCCTTTTCTTCTACCGCTATCCACCACCTCCAATTCACTTTCCTCTAATAACATTTGCATACATGCATACTTATATATGCATGCACACCTATGTGTATGTATGGGGTCAATACATAACCCACACTCCCATATACAGAGTCTGTAGTCACTGCTCTGCAAAAAAATGAGAGCAGACATACTCAGCCATATCTGCACAGAGTAGCGAGAGAAGTTCCAACTCCACATGTGAGTTGGAGACTCACTATGTGTTGTAGAGAACCTCCAAAGTATGGGTTACAGATGTGGCCACCACATCCCCACTAAACATGGGGATGCTTTGAAAATATTATGTGACATCCCATGGCTGAAGGACACGGTATCTCTTCCCACACTGTGTCCACACTGCCAACAGGAGGAGCAGCTGCCTGACCTCTTTGCCTCACTCTCCAGGACCATATAATGGGAAATTAGGAAGCTAACAAGAGACGCCTTGAGGGAAATCTATATAAATCAACTTTGTGTTATAAAACCTAAAGGTGATACAATTGTGAAGGAATTTTATCCATCAACTTTGTCTATTCTAGCTAATCAAATAGCTATATCCGGAAACAATGGCTTTTGAAAATTATATGTTCTCTATAGCTTTGAGAATTAAAATGCCTTTTCAAGAATTACATTTTCACTTTAAAACATGTTTTGTAAATGGTTGTCCTCTAAATGTTAGATGAATTCATTTTTTTTTTTCTTGAGCCTGTGGGAAAAATACTGAGCCTTTCCGTGTATTAGGCACAAAGGAACGTGTTTGACCCCATGCTGCAGCCAGGGCAGGGAGTCACAGAGTTAGCTGATGCCCCTTATTAAAGAGCACGTAAACATGGCAGGATCCTTTCCCCTGACTGAGCATGGTTCACTGCTTCTGCCCGTGAAACTGTGTTCTAGAGTCAAGCAAGATCCACAAGCCCTGCCTCTGCTTCTAGACACTAAACGCTGCCAGGGACATTCAAGGTGAACATTCACACACAGCAGCCTAGAGGACTCCAACTCCCAACCATCAGGAAGACTTGCATTGGGCCACTCACAAGAGCCCAACCTGCCTCTGCCCTTCCTCTGTCCACATTCCTCCCCAAGGCAGTCCTACAAGCTGGTTGTCTGGCCAGGCTTCCAGGTTTTTCTTTAACTACCTTCACCTTGCTGGAGGCCAACTTGCAAAACCATGTATTACCAAGCCATTCCTTTTTACTGGAATTTCTAGTTCCTTTCTCATAGTTCCCACTTAAAATCATTTCCAGCAGATACATATGCAGTGAAAGAAATCACCTTTAATTAATACATACAATGTACTCATTTGCTTTGTATATACCTTTTAGCTCCTTTGACGATCACTAATTACCTCTATTCATTAACTAACATTTTAAAGAGCCTCCTTAACCAGGCACCACTCAAGGCACAAGTAATACAATAGATTAAAATGGTCCTTTAGAAGAAGAGCTTTATAGTAATCACAATAAATGACACTAGATCATGAATTGACAATAGTCATGAAGCCAGCAGCAGGACAAGAAATGGAGAGAGGATGGAGGTTTGCAGTTTTCAATAGGGTAGCCAGAGAAGGCCTAAGCAGGACAGATATTTCACAGAGATAAAAATGAGAACCATGTTAATATTTGGAGTATAACTGTTTAGAAATTGAGAGCAGCTCGTAGCAAGGGCAAAAGGACAGACATGGCTGGAATAAAGTGAACCAAGGGCTGTGTAAGAGACAGCAGCCTAGCAGCAAGGGCCAGGTCACAGAGCATCTGAACGATGCCGAGAAACCCTCGAGAACCTTCCTACAGGCATGTATGTGCTGTGACTTAATAGCAGAGGTGTCGTCATGAGCCAGGGAAGGGTGTGAGGCTAACTGGCTGGAGGACAATCACGAGCCCGTGTTGACTTGGGGTATGCATTAGACAGTAAAATGGAACTGTAGAGTCACCAGCGGGACACACTTACTGTCCAGGGAAAATGTCTAGGCCAGATGTGCAATGTTGGAAGTCATCAGGATGTAGCTGATATCGAGAGATGGGGTCTAGTGGGAAGTCATAGATGACTGGGGATGTACCCTTAAAGAGAACTGTGAAACCCTGGTCTCCTCTTTCTTCTTTGCTTCCCGACCATGGGGTGAATAGTTTTATTCCACTACACACCTCTGTGATGTGTTGCTCCACCACAGGCTTAAACAGAGCCAACCAATCCTGAACTACACCTTTAAAGCTATGAGCTAAAACCATTCTTCTCACTTTATAAGTTAATTGTCTCAAATATGTTGTCATGGTCAGTAGAAAAAAAAAAGAAAGAAAGAAATAGAAAAGAAAAGAAAATCGGTGACAGTATCCCCTCCTAGAAATCAAAGGGAGATCCCAGCTCATTAAGGAGTGTGGTGATTTATGCCAATGGTGATGAAATATCAAGGAACATGGGAAATGTGAAGGTTGTTGACACTGACACCACAGACTGGCAGAGTGGCATGGTAAAACTCAATAAAAACAAGAAGACATAAGAGGAGGAAAGAAATTTGAGCCTCGTAGTGTATAGACAAACCTTCCAAAGGGATTCCACTGCCAAGGGACCAGCAAAATGAATTGAGTAGCTGGCTGTATTGGACCAAGGGGAGAATTAGCTGTCCTTGTGTGTGCTGTGGAGTGATGTGAAGAGTAGGTGACCAGTCAGAAGGTTTTCCAAGTCTTCTCAGAGGCAGACTTCAGCTTCAGACTTTCCGATATTATGGATCAA